>VCHN02000014.1:1375173-1598048 GCA_007115665.2 Sequoiadendron giganteum | reverse complement strand
TGGAATCGGTAGCGGTAGCGCGGTAAGGTCTGTGGAGAGCTCAGATGAGCTCGTTGACTGGATTGACCGAGTTGGACTCGGTGTCAAAAGTGGTTGGCGAATGAGGTATGGACACGTGGCTCAGTGTCTGAATGATGATTGGATGGAAACCAAAAGAGTAATTGCAGAAGGTGCAGGCCGACTCAGGGTGGCGAACTAGACCCGATTTGGGTGAAGGCATTAATGCCTGGGTGGCTCGATCCAGGAAGATCGGTATGGGCAGATCTTTGGTCCAATTGGATCAGAGATGATTGTACTTGTTAGTCGGCACTTGGTTGATAGAATTGAATGCAACATTTGACTTAAGGAATTCGATGACATATTGCATGGTATAAGTGAGTTCGAAAAGAATGTGGTATGAACATTGTAAGAGAGAGATAATTCTGGAAGTGTTGTTGTGAGCTGATCAGAGAAGACTGTAATTTTGTATGTAACTATTTTGTTACTGTAATACAAATGGTCTGGACTTTGTGTGGTGGGTTTTTTACCTAAAAAGGTTTTCCCACGTATATCTTGTGTCAACTATGAATGCTCAATTGTGTGTTCTCTATTTTACATGTTGGATTTCATCTCAAGTAGTTTTAGAATGCTATTGAAACCTATTTATGCTCTTCTCCTCTGTTGTATTAGTGTTAAGGGAATGTACTCTGCACTATTGGGTCTCTAGATCCTGCATTGTTTTTCCCTTCAAAAACCTGCTAATTTTCTTCCATGGAGTCAGGGTCTTCAAACTGATGCTTCTCTTGAGATAAAGTAAAAGAGTCATCTTGATTTTGAGTCTTCTCTTCACTTTCTTCGACCTGTGTCTCAAATTCAACATTCATTGTGTGATTTGTGTCAATTTCAGTATCATTGTCATATGTCCCAGTCCCACTGCCACTACTACCAGTACCAACGCTTGGAATTGGAGTATCTATGTTGCACAACCCGATACCTCTTCTTTCACATGTGGATCACCAATTTGCAAGTGCCCTTTGAAAAGGAAATTTTTTGACATTATACGCAGTTCCTTTCATCCTCAAGCAATTTTCCAAATTCTTTTCCAGTTTGTTTCTTAACTTTTATTTCAAAAACCCCAATGTACCAAAAACTCTCTCATCCTCCACCGACCCCAATATAATTGTTTCACATAAATCAACAAGTTTGAAATATTCAGACATCGAACCACGCAATATTTCACTCTGACCTAAACTTGTCCAAACCTTTTTTTATTGATCCCGGTTCAAAGGCCTTCTCCTTGCCCATGGATTTATACTAGTCCCTCATAGCTATTGAAAAACTCCTACATTGTTGTCTAAGCTTATTTTCATTTCAAATTCCTTCTATTGTTTGCTCATTGTATATTATCTCTTTCAAAAACTGTTCGATCAAGATTTTTACTTGATCATGAAAATATTTTGGGGTTTACCCAAAATTGAGGATACACAATACCCATGGCTTCAAGTATTTCATGTCGAGGGAATCTTTCACGAATCTCTAAGGAAAGATATTTTACAGTTTCCTTCAAATTATCACTAACATATTTAGCAATGTCGTTAAAATCTTCCTTGTTAACAGGTTATTATCTACTAGAGTGCCTAGTTGTCTTACAATGGTACATTGGTATCTCATATTAATGTACATAGATACATAAGTTCCTGCTTGCATTAAACTGTAAATAATTATCAGGATTATTCAAATCAGTAATTTTTCACCACATCAAATAATTTGTGCTTTCTTGTGTTAGATCTAGATATAGATGATCGAGGGCCAAGCATGTAAGTTTACGTAGATTGGCATATTCATAAATATACATAGTTCTATCTTGGGTTTTCTTCACAAGATTTTTCATCTCATATAGCATGGGGAGAAGACTAGCTAAAGTCAAGAGTGTCTCTATATCACTTAACCTATGTAGGAGGTCAAGAACTTTGTCTACTCTATTGTGATGCTCATACATCACTCCAATCAAGGATTGATATTCTGAAAGAACTCATTGTGTTGGTTCATGTAGGGAGATCCATCTGGTATCAACATCCTTGAGAAGCTTGTTTCCTAGTGTTATTCCCTCAAAAAAATGTTGAAATTCTTAGAAACGTTTGGGACTTCGACAGAAGTATGCGTGGATCTCGCGAACTTGATTTTCAAATTTTGATACTCTAGGAAACTTGCTTATAATTTTGAATACTAAATTCATTTTGTGGGCCATGCAATGAATGCCAAGCATGTATGGTGCACAAGTAGTTTGTAACTTTGTACAAACACTACTCCTTTGACCTTGCATCACTACAACTCCATCAGCTCCTACACACACCAAATTTTTGGCAATTGTCAACTCATCCATACTTCCAATTTCATTCAAATATTTCTTGACTAGTTCAAATAGATTTTGCGATGTTGAACTATCCTTCATTTTATGAACACAAATAAGATGATCTTGGCGAATATGTTGTTCTACAGTATACAAATGCATACAAAGCCAAGAAGTATTGTCTATCGCAGTAACTTCATCTAAAGATAATGCAATGAAATTTGACTCTTTTACTTTCTCCTTTAAATCTTCATTTTTCACTGCAGCAAGATAGTTCGCCCATTCCCATCCAGCGTTTACTAACCAATGTGAGAAGGGAAAGTGGGGAACACTCAAATAAGATAATAAATCAAAATATTTTGGGTAGTCTATCATAGGAGGCCCCCTAGACAAAATATGAAAAACAACACTCATCTGAACAGTTTTTGATAGATTTGTTGCTGCCATGGCTTTTCCAAAATGAGCCTCAAGTGTACCTTGAAATTTTTCAATCTTTGAAATTCTATGGTTATGTTCTTCATAATTTGCGGCATACTTAACATGAAGACATTCTTCCTTTGATTTCCATCGTACGACTGATTGTTCCTTTTCATTTATGATTTGTTTTTCGTAAACTTTACCGATATGCTTTTCTATAGTGTCAAGCTTTAGCTATAATGTCTTGTCTCTTCCACATTTCCAACTAAAAATCGTACATTTGACCTTTGTTTCTCTTTTAATATCGTTTTCATTTGATACCCCCATTGGTACAATGAATGGGTACTTCGAAAACCAACCAAGTTGACAATTCCTTGTCATTTCTGACTCGCTCCCCAATTTTGATTTTCCTTTTCTTTTCTTGCTACCAACATCATCCTCATCCAAGTCAATTATCTCATTTTGGCTAACCAAGGTATCCCTTGGAACATCTTCTGCGGTATTTCTATCCTCATTTGATACATTTTGATTTAACTCAATGACAATCTCACCTTGACCTTCCTGTGGTGGTGAGGTATTGGGAATGCCATCTTCAATAATATTTGGTGGAAGAGTTGATGATGTAGCTCCACCTTAATCTGATGGATTAGAAGCTTTTCCAACTCCAAAGTAAGACTGTATGGTACCTCCACGTTTTGGGTGTTTTGATGGCCTCCCAGTCTCTTCATTACCCTCAAGAGTCTTACCCTTGCTTCTCGACATATTGATCTCTCACTTCGAATAAAAGCTGGAAAAAAATGTCTTCTTGTTTAAGGACAGACCGACAGAGAATATGGATCCCATTCCCTACTCAAAATTATGTTTAAGACTGAAGCAAGAATGGAAAATAGATAAAGAAATCTTATTATTATAACTAATAACTAATAACAGTATGAAGAAATGATCACTCACCTTTAAGTCTACATTTTTGGCTTTCTAACTTCTGAATCGAGAAGGAGAAACACAGAACCGAACAAAATGTATAAGAATAAATAATAGTTTCAATTGTATTTATATCAATCCATATTTGGTGAATTCTGCAGGATTTTTAAATGGTATGTTAAAAATTTGGTGAATCCTATGTGCTTATACAACGATACTTTGTAATTTTAAAGGTGAAATTTGCCATCCAATGTAATTATTTTTAAATATTATTAGCGAAATAAGTCCTCATAAGCAACTATTTATAAATTTTAATTGGCAAAATGGGTCTTCACAAGCAACTATTTGTAAATTTTAATTGGCGAAATGGTTCCTCATATAATGTTTTTTTAATAGTATTGGCGAATATGTTGGTGTTTTATGACATGCTCTTCAGGATTCCAGGTGAAAATATTAATCGGTCCATTGGAAAGGCATAGTCTGTTATGGAAAATTTATTGCCTAAACATGCCTCGTACAAAGAAACTGCTAGCGAATGGACATGCATTGGACTGATAGTTTGTAAAATCTGGGCGATTTGAACACCTTGTTGGGTACGGTAAATTTGCCAATTTCAAATTGCTTGATTCCTAGAATTCGCCAATTTGTGAAGATTTGCCACTAAATTTTTCCCTGACTACTACTACTCAAAATTCACAAGTTATATTTGCATCAAGTTCAATACAACATAAGGGGAAACATAAGGCCACTGGCTTTACTCCAAACCCAGTTGTAGCATGCTCAATGTAGAGGCCAAAGATAATGTAGATGATATTGTTGTCAACCTCTTCTTTTCCATTAGAATTCTATTGTTGTGAAGATATACGATAGTATATTTTGTAGCCACTACTTTTGGCGGTATACTAAAACATCTATCGAAACAAAATTGTATGTGACAACATTTCTTCTATTATGATGCATTTATGCCATTTGATCGACTACACAAGTGTACTACAATCAATGTTGCAGATATTACTTTGGCCAATGTATTGTCTTTCTCTTTGTGTTTGACTTGGCAAGGTAGAGAGCAAAAACACTAATCCATTACTATCCATTATATCCCCCGTGCTCTGGCAATTACACTCCCTGGACTATGAATTTATGAAAATAAAGATCCAAGCGAGATATAGAATGGAATGATGATGATGCCTTGGGCCTTCTTTATTTTCCTCCCAACCTTTCCTACTCTCCCACAAACACTTCAAGTCATGCCCGCAGTGATGCAAGAAAGCCTGATAGGCTTTCTCGCATTACCACAGGCATGGATTGAAGTGTTTGTAGGAGAGCGGGGAAGGCTACCTTCCATGAGATCACATTTATTTGAGGAATTTTTTGAGATAGTTCGCTTGCATTGTCTATGCTTCCATATTTTCATGTATGTCTAGCAAGGCACTTGTAACTACAACATATGACAAAAAATCCCCATCGTTATGCTTTGATGGATGTCCCTTTGTTATTACTAGATATCTAATGTAATGCACATTATTATAGTGCAAGCCTATTTTTTAGATTGTTTCATTTAGAATCACCACTATTCTCCACAAGAATATTGTCCCTATTTAAACTGATAGAAATGGTTCACATCTCTCAGAATAATTTCCCTTGCAACAATCTTGGAGATGAATTTAGATGGAGAAGATTTGTTGATTCTGTGTCATCTTTTGGTCATGTAATATAAATCAACCCATGTCTTTTCCTATCAATTGAATCAGTGTTGTAGAAAAACATTTTTTATGCTTGCATTTGGCATCAATGTGCAAAGTCACCTCCTTGTCATTTCATAAGAACAACCTATCTTTGAAGCATTGTTCAAAGTTTGATTAAGAGGACTGCCACCTGCACTTTGAACCCTTACACAGTCATAACATCCTTTTCATAAGTTTATCCTCATTGTCATTTTTTATGTGATGACATTTGTTTTAAAAATGCTTTAAATGGTGGACATTGAAACTGTATTTATCCCCAATACTTGTTTTTGCAATGCTCATTAAAGAACCTCTATTTAAGCACAAAATTTGAGCATTTCTTCATGAAACTATCAAATAATACTGACTATCCTATCATTTGGACCTCATATTGACAATGAACTAAGATGGTCTAACCCCTTGTCTTTCAATCTCTCATGAAGCTCGCAACAAAAACCTCAGTTTCTTACTTTTATAGGGAGCTAATTGATTCCTATCAAAACCCTAATCCTTTAGTATCATTTGTGTGATAGTGTTATAATGCTACATGCTCCTCTCAAGGCTAGCTTTGATACAAGCACTTTATTCACCAAGCCTATTCAAGATAGAACTAAATCATTATGTATATGATTGATATGATACTCACTATATTCACTAACTTGCATTCATTGTGTATGTGCTTAATATGATACTCACTGTGCTCTATTACCTTTGATAGAAATATATTTCTGATGTTGAATCTAAAGATGTTTTGAAGAAAGGACTTATTTGTTGAGTAAATTTTGTAAGGTATTGTAAAATTTTCACTGATGATGTCTCAAATGGAGGGTGGTTGTTCAGTTGATTACAATGTCATCACAGATCTCTTTCTTTAGGTAATTGTTTTCTAGTTGTTGTAAATTCATATATCTTCTTCCTATTGATAAATAGCTTGTGGTTTTTGATATGAAACTCTAAAGTTGAAGTGACTATTAAACTATTTCTCTCAATGTAAATTGTTTTGTTATATGATTATTTCTTGTAGTGCCTATACTGGGTGTAGATTCATGCATCAAGTTGTTTGAATGGTTCAAGTCTTATGAAGGGCTATATTTCTTATTGGGTGCATATTTGAGCTCCAAGTGATTTGACTTTGGATTGTCACTTATATTATTGTCATTGATATTCATTGATCTATTTTAGGAGGTAATTTTGTAGTATCTTGGGAACCTTGTACTTATATGGTAGATTATATTTTAAATGTCATTAGGTGAGGATCCTGACATTCACTTCAAATACATTGAAGCAGTAGCCAAATCTGGATAAATCAAGGAGGTGGAATGTGTAACCAAAGATTCAAACTTCTATGATGCTGAAAAGACAAAGAACTTTCTTATGGAAGGAAGACTTCCAGATGCTCGACCATGGATAAATGTTTGTGACCAGTTTGGATTTGTCCAATGTCATGTTCAGTAAAGATTATCAATCAAGGTATATGCAAAACATAAATCTCAGTCCATACTGAGTATTCATGGTGTGAATTCTATAGAGGAGTTTTTCATATGACCCTTAGGCTTCGTTTTTCAATTTGTTCTTTCATGTTTTGGAGTTGTATAAGAAAAAAATAGAGTATTGTAACTCAGTTTTCTCAATCTCAACACTGAGAAACACACTTTGTAACACACTTTTCAAATCAAAGACACATATTTATGTCTTGTATCTGCTGTAAGAATACATTTTCTCAATAAAATTTCAATATTTTGCCTTCTTAATAGTTGTTTCATTATGTGCAAATGAATGATTGATTGTGTTTTCTATGTTTTATGTTAAACATCAAAATCATTATCTCATTTCCAACACTTTTAAGCAAAAATAAGTGAACAACAATAATTAAATAAACTACCAATTGACTAAATATACTACCAACTGACATAAATCAGTGAATAAATATGACTAAATATACTATCAGTTGATAAAAATCAGTGAATAAATATACTACCAATTGACATAAATTAGTGAATAAATATGACTAAATACCAAATTGATCAAATGACTGGCAATAAACTACTAATGGTTGGGTGACCAAGCTCAGTGAATAACATGACTAAATATATGACTAAATCAATGACTAAGTTAATGACTAAATATACTACCAAATTGATCAATCAAAACAACCAATAAATGACCAAAATTATTTTAGTCATAAATTTGGTCATGTTATAAATGATTGGAAATAAACTACTAACGGTCAAGTGACCAAGTCCAATCATTTATATGCATTTTTAGTAATTTTTTTAGTCATATATTGTTGTTTTTGTACTAGTGTACCTATAGTACCTTTTTTGAATCCTTGTTGTAATAAGTAATTATCCAACCTTTCATACCAAACTCTAGGAGCTTGTTTGAATCCATACAATGCCTTATTCAACCTATAGGCCATATCAACATCTTCTGATAACTAAAATCCTTTTGGTTGTTCAATGTACACCTCTTCTTCAAGCTCACCATTCAAGAATGTGGATTTCACATCCATTTGATATACCTTAAAGTCTTTATGTTTTGAAAAATCCAAAAACATTCTAATAGCTTCCATTCTTGCCACCAGAGAAAAAGTCTCTTCAAAATCTATTCCTTCCACTTGTCAGTAGCCCTTACACACAAGTCTAGCCTTATTTCTGATAACTTTTCCATCCTCATTCAACTTGTTCCTGAAAACCCATTTAGTTCCTATCACATTCTTGTTTGTAGTTCTTAGGACCAATTCCCAAGTTTGTTTTTTCTCAATCTATTCTAACTCTTCTTTCATATCCTTGATCCAATTCTCATCTTTGCATGCCTCGGTCACTGTTTTGGGTTCTACTTCTAAAAGTAGACAAAATTTTACTTGTTCCTTTGTCATAGTATCCTTTTTCCCTATCAAAACACCTTTTATCTTATCTACAATGATTTGATCTTTAGAATGATTCTTCTACACATACATAGGAGTTTAAGGGATCTTTTTTGGATCTTCTTCCTATTCAACTATCATCTCTTTTTCTTTCTCTTCTTTTTCTTCTTCACTACAAGGGGATTCATCAAATTCATATCCCTCTATTAATACAAAACTTTGATGTGGTTCTTCATCCACTTTGACACTTACACTTTCAACAATCTTCTTGAACCTTTTATTATAGCACCGGTGTGTTTTGCTTCTTGTACAGTATCTAAGGAAGATTCCTTCATCAAATATTGTATCAAAATTTCCTATTTTTTCTTCATCTCTTTTGATATAGAATTTACTTCCAAACACTCTGAAGTATTTCATAGTAGGAGATTTTCCATACCATAGTTCATAGGGAGTCTTTAAACTATTCACTCTTGCTTGAACTCTATTAAGTATGTAGACTACAGTATGAATTTCTTCTCTCCAATAGACATCTAGTAGACTTGATTCCTTTATCATATCTTCCTTGCTACTTCTTGAATTAGTCTATTCTTCCTCTCCACAACTCCATTCTACTGAGTTATAGGGGTTGACAAATGCCTCTATATTCCATGATCTTCACAAAAATTGTTAAACTCATTGGAGGTGAACTCACCACCTTTTTCAAACCTTAAGCACTTGATTTTTAAATTCATTTCATTCTCAACCATAGAATTAAATGCTTTAAACTTATCTATATTTTTTGTTTGAACAAGCCAACTGAGAGGGGGGGTAAATCAATTGTAATAAAATTTTAACCTTTAAAAACTTCCACCAGAAAATTAGATCAACACGAATCCTTTACTCTGGTAATGTGATTAATCATTAAGTACAAAAGAATAAATTGAAAAGCATCACACATACACAATAACACCAGATTTGTGTGGAAAACCCAATAAGGGAAAATCCATGGTGAGGATTAGCTCACAATATAAAGAATATCGAAACTGATTACAAAGGATTACTGCCAAACACAAGACTCACTGTCTAGATCAGGACTCGCTATCCAACAAGGGTTAACCACCCTAAGGGCTCACTACCACATAGATACAAAGAATATAGAATAGATTTGTTACAGAGAGAATAAAATCTCAATGCAATAGAGATTTTCCAACACAATATGCTCAAACACTTGCAGACATGCATGAATTATAGAATACACCTTCATCTCACTGCATCTGGAAACTTAGAAATTAGATTTCACACCGATCTACTCAACTACACATTGTATTTCACATCTATCTTTCTCTATTTCTTTACACACCTTTCACCAATATCTCATCATGTATTTATACCATCTTCAACTTTGAAATATATCCAAAGTCGATCATGCACCATTCGCATTTACAAATTCAAATTAGGTTGGTGCCAAAACATTCTAGGGTGGAAATAGAATGAGGGTGACACAACCACATGCTTCCATGAGCTTTGAAGGTAGTGTTAAACACAAGGTCAAACAAACCAATATAAAACACATAAATCAATTAAGCACACGCGACCTTAACATGATCCAAATTTCTAGATTAAAAAATTAACTTGAAAACATTCCCAATAGCTTATCCTCAAAACCACAAGTTATAAGACTCAAACAAGAATAAATCTGGAGCAACTAGGTTTCTCATGGACCTTAGCTAGATACACTAAAAAAAAATAGTTTACAACTGGTGAACACAATTTGCACTGAAAATAAAATAATCCAGAACCCCAAAATTTGGATATAGCAACTTCCAAAAATCATTATTAACATATCTGAACCACATAAACATAGGAGAAAATATCAAAGTAAAACCCAGAGCAACCACTGAATATCTGCAACCTTTCTTCATTACAATTTTCTCAATATCATCGAAATAAACAACCAATAACTACTATCCATAATATTAATGACAATAGAAACCAATGGAAAACTAGTTAACCAATTGACATCAATGACAACACCTTCATGCATGACTGATACTTGCAATAATCTCCCCCTTTTTCATTGATCGCAACACATGATGTGAAAAAACATCAAAGACAACACACTAGCTCTGAACACACTTCCTCATGATTTTCCAATTATTTTTCTCCCCCTTAGTAGATAATCTTTTTCACATGATACTCTCTCTCACACAATTTTCTCTCCCCCTTTAACATCAATGAAAAAGGAAAAAAAAATTAACATTGATTTCCCCTTTGACATTAAGAACAAAATACTCTTTCAATAACACATGAAACTACCTACTCCCCCAAAGAGGTATCCACCAAAATATCAGTCCAAAAGAAAAATAGATCCATAGTCCCATCGGACTAATGCATCTCTGTATGCATCTAGTTTAAGAAAGGAGGGGCAATGACCCATAACTTCTCCCAGAGATACTCAAAAGTATCTTTAGGAAGAGCCTTCGTAAATATGTCAACAACTTTATCCTTCGTAGGTACATACTCAAGTTTTACTTCATTCTTCGCAACCTTCTCTCTCAAAAAGTGATACCTAATAGATATATGTTTTGTCCTCGAGTGCATCACTGTATTCTTTGAAATGTTAATTTCATTTGTATTATCACATAAGATAGAAATAGGATCATCATACATTACTTTTATATCTTTCAATGTCTGTCTCATCAACAAAACTTTTGTACAGCAAGATGTTGTGGCAATATACTCAGCTTCAGCAGTGGATAAGGAAACTGAATCTTTCTTTTTACTTAACCAAGCCACCAATCTACAACCAAGAAATAATGCACCACCACTTCTAATTTTTTTGCCATCTACACAACCAGACCAATCTGGCACTTAGTGTAAAATTAGTAACCCTAGGATACCATAATCCATACTCTGGAGTGTCATTCAAATATCTAAAAATTCTCTTAAAAGTAGCAAATAGTGTTTCTTTAGGATCTTCTTGAAATCTAGCCACAAGACAAACTACATGCATGATATCCAGTCTGGTAGTAATTAAATACAACAATCCTCCAATCATAGATCTGTATTTTCTCTAATCAACCTTAGGTTAATCATCATCTTTACTCAATTTGCAACCAGTCAACATAGGAGTGCATACCGGTTTGGAACCATCCATTCCAAACTTCTTCAAAATTTCTCTTACATAATTTGAATTTGAAATAAAGATTTGTTTCTCTATCTAATTGATTTGTAGCCCAAGAAAGAAATTAATCTCACCAAACATGGACATTTCAAATTCTTTTTGCATCTCTTCAGCAAACATCTTGCACATAGTTTCATTTCCTCTAAAGATAATGTCATCAACATATACAACTACTATCAAGATCTTGTCATTTTCAATTTTAAAATATAGATTACTATCTGTCATACCTTTTTTGAAACCTTTCTAAATCAAATATTTGTCTAACCTCGCATACCAAGCTCCAAGAGCTTTCTTCAATCCATATAAAGCCTTCTTCAATTTTAAAACCATATCTAGTTGATCTGAGAACTGAAATCCTTCTGATTATTCCATGTAGACCTCTTCCTCTAATTCACCATTCAAGAATGCAAACTTAACATCCATTTGATAGACCTTTAAATCTTTATAAGAAGCAAATGTTAAAAACATCTTGATAGCTTCCATTCTTCCCACCGGAGCAAAAGTCTCCTAAAAATCTATACCTTCTACTTGTGAGTAACCCTTACACAAAAGCCTTGCTTTATTTCTAGCTACTTCTCTATTCTCATTCAACTTGTTTTTGTAAACCCATTTTGATCCAATTATGTTTTTATCTGTTAGTCTAGGGACCAATTCCCAAGTTTGGTTCTTCTCAATTTTCATAAGTTCTTCCATAGCTTTCATCAAATTATCATTATTACATGCTTCACTCATAGTCTTCGATAGATTTATCTCACCAGTAGCAGCAACTATGCTTCTTGTCAATACTCCTTTCCTCTTCTCTCCAATGATTTGATCTTCTGAATTTTTTCTGCACATATTTGGGTGTCTTTGGGGACACCACCAGAGCTTCTTATTCTTCATTTTTCTTCCCTTTTTCTTCCATGACTTCTTCAATTCTTACACAATCAAGTTCATGAGATACATATCCATCAACTTCAATTGAATTCTTCATTTCTTTATCAACCTTGACATTTGTTCTTTCTACAATCTTCCTTAGTATTTTATTGAAACATTTGGAATCTTTTCTCTTAGTAGAATATCCAAGAAAAATACCTCCATCACTTCTAGCATCAAAATTCCCTAAATTTTCTTCATCCTATTTGATATAACATTTGCTTCCAAATACCTTGAAATACTTAATAGTAGGAATTCTTCCACACCATATCTCATAGGGAGTTTTAGTACTATTTTCTTTCACTTGAACTTGATTGAATACATAAACAATAGTGTGTATAGATTCTCTACAATAAAATTTTAATAAACCAACTTCAGTAATCATTGATCTTGCAGCCTCTTGAATCATTTTGTTCTTTCTTTCAACAACTTCATTCTGCTGAGGAGTCCTCAAATCAAATAACTATCTTTTATTCCATGTACTTCACAAAACATATTAAACTCATGGGAGGTGAATTCACCACCTCTATCAGACCTCAAGCATTTTATTCTCAAATTTACTTCATTCTTTACCATAGCTTTGAATGTCTTAAATCTATCTAATGCATCAGATTTTTCTCTAAGAAAGGTAACCCATGTATACCTAGAATAATCATCAATCAAAAGCATGAAGTACCTTTCACCTTGTTGACTTCTCACTCTTGTAGTACCATAGATATCTATATGAATCAAATCCAGTAGTTTGATATAGATTTTTCCTTTGATCTAAAGTTATTTCTTGCTTGCATTGCAAAACGATAATTCTTGCACATAGCATTAATAGGCTTTGTAATCCTTGGTAAATCTCGTACGGCTTGCACTTCACTGATCCTCACCAAGTTATCAAAATTCATATGACACATTCTCTAGTACCATAGCCAATTTTTATTAATCTAAGTCATAAAGCAATGTCCATCAACACCCTTAAGTTGATATATATTTCCTTCAAACTTCATTCCTACAACAATCACTATTCTGGATCCTTTCCTAATTTCACATCTCTCATGCTCAAATACAAGATTTATCATTTACTACACATTTTCCAACACTCAAGAGATTATGCCTTAAACCCTTAGCATAGTAAACATCATCAATATTATGCTTGTCATCAAAACTTACTAAACCTATCCCACAAATCTTAGCATAAGTATCATCTCCAAACATAACTAAGCATCCATCATATTTTTCAAGTTTAACAAAATTACTCTTATCATCGGTCATGTGATGCGAATAGCCACTATCAACAACCCAGTAATTCTTTTCTTTTTTAGCATGTATGGAAGATATCATAGTATCTTCATCTTTCTCTGGAGGACATTCCTTCACCTATCTTTCAGTATTAGCAGAAGTAGATTCATCTTTTATAGCCAAGAACAATCATTCATTGTCATAAAAATCTCCATAATCATATTCTTCATTAGAAATACTAGCATCCTCATTTATATAATATGCTCTATTGATCTTATTACCTTTGTTTTCTTTGTTAAATATTTATTTGTTCTTCTTAGCTCTTTCCAGACATCTTGAAGCATAATGACCTATTCCTCCACAACTAAAGCATTTAAAGGGTAACTTACCTTCATACTTACCGGAGCCTTTCCTCATCCTTCTCACAAAGTTATCTTCTACTTCATCAAGGTTTTCTTCATCTAGATCTTCAAATCTTGTAGCCTTGAAAGAAGTTTCTAATTTGGATCCATTTCTCAAATTTGGTTTTCTCATCTCAAAAGATGTTAGAGTTCCCAATAACTGATCTTTGGTATAAGTCTTGAAATCCACATATTCTTCAATAGAAAATACCTTTTCACTGTATGCATCAGGAAGATCTCTAAGAATATTCTTCACAATCTTGGGCTCATCTACTGTTGCACCAAGTCCTCGCATTCCACCTACCAGCCCATCCACTCTCTGTACATATGATTTAATATTCTCATCTTCATACATATGCAGGATCTCAAACTATGCCTCCAAATTCTGCAACTTTGTTTCTTTGACCTTTTCATCACCTTCATGTGTCTTTTCTAAAGCATCACAGAGTTATTTAGCAGTCTTTAGATTTTGAACTTTAATCAACTCGGGATGTGAAAGACTATTCTTCATAATGAACATTTCCTTATTGTTTGCTTCATGTGATTTGATTTCATCAGTTGTACTCGAACCATTAGCTAGAGGAGTGTAAGCAGTCTTATAAGCTTTCTCAACATCATATCCACAATACTCTAGATATTCTTCCATCTATATTTTCTATATAGCATAATTAGTTCCATCAAACCTAGGATACTCAAAATTGATTTTTCCTACCATCCAAGACCTTCCTTGAGTGGTTAAGCTCCTCTCCAAGGAACCAATCTCTGATACCAATTGTTGAACAAGACAATTGAGGGGGGGTCAGTCAGTTGTAACAAAATTTTAGCCTTTAAGAACTTCCACCAGAAAATTAGATCAACGAAAATCCTTTACTTTGATAATGTGATTAATCATTAAGTGCAAAAGTAGAAACTGAAAATAATCTCACATACACAATAACATCATATTTACATGGGAAACCCAATAAGGGAAAAACCATGGTGAGGATTAGTTCACAATATAAAGACTATCAAAATTGATTACAAAGTCTCACTGCCAAAAATAGGACTTGTTGTCTAGATCGAGACTCACTGTCCAACAGGGGTTAACCAACTAGAGGGCTCACTACCACACAGATGCAAAGAAGATAGATGATATTTGTTTCAAAGAGAAGATAATCTCAATTTGATAGATATTTCCACCAAAATATGCTCAAAAACTTGTAGGACATGCATGAATGATAGAGTACACCTTCAGCTCACTACATCCGGAAACTTGGCAATTAGATTTCACATCGATTTGCTCAACCACACACTATATTCCACATCTATATTTTTCTATTTTTTTTGCACACCTTTCACCAATATCTCATCCTATATTTATACCATTTTCAACTTTGAAACATATCCAAATTCGGTCATGCACCATTTGCATTTACAAATTCAAATTAGTTTGGTGCCAAAACATTCTAGGGAAGAAATAGAATGAGGGTGACATAACCACATGCTTCAACACACTTCCATAAGCCTCAAAGGTAGTGTTAAACATGAGGTCGTCCAAACCATTGTAAAACACATAAATCAATTAAAAGCACACACAACCTTAACACGATCCAAACTTTCTAGATAACAAAATTAACTTGAAAATATTCCCAACAGCTTATCCTCAAAACCACAAGTTATAAGACTCGAACAAAAATAAATCTAGAGCAACTATGTTTCTCCCGGACCTCAGTTAGATACACTAAAAAAAAAATAGTTCACAACTGGTGAGCACAACTCGCACTGGACAATAATCCAAAACCCCAAAATATGGATATAGAAACTTCCAACAATAATGATTAACATATCTAAACCACACGAACATAGGAGAAAATCCCAGAGTAAAACCTAGAGCAACCACTGAATACCTGCAACCTTTCTTCATTACAATTTTCTCAATATCCTCAACATAAATAGCTAATAACCATTATCCATAACATCAATGACAACATCAACCAATGGGAAACCAGTTAATCAGTTAACATCAATGGCAACACCTTCATACATGCCTCATTCTTGCAACACTTTTGATTTTTCTTTGAGAAATGTCACCCAAGTCATTCTAGAATAATCATCAATCAATAACATAAAATACCAGTCACCTTGAGAGCTTATTATTTTTGTAGGTACATGTATGAACTTGTATGCAGCAACTCCAAAGGTCCTGCAGTAGAACAATCCTTAGTCTTTAACCTCTTCTTTTTTTTATTTCCAAATTGACATTCCTTATAGATTGCATTGATATGCTTTGTAATCTTTGGCAGATCTCTCACATCAATAGAACTGATCTTTTCTAGGCTATCAAAATTGATGTGGCCCATTCTTCTATGTCATAGCTAGCTTTCATTGATTTGAGACCTAAAACATTTAGCACCACTACCTTTAAGTTGATAAACATTAATTTTTGTCCTTGTACCTACAACAATCAAATTTTTGGATCTTCCTTTTCTAATTTCACAACCAGGATCCTAAAACACCAAATTGTATCCTTTGCTACACATTTTTCCTAGACTAAGAATATTATGTTGGAGACCTTGACATAAAGAACATCATCTTTTTTATGATTTTCATCAAAACTAATTGAACCTTTTCGATAGATCTTAGTAGATGTATCATCACCAAACTTAACAATATCATCATCATACTTCTGAAGTTTAACAAACTTACTCTTATCACTTGTCATATGATTTGAGAATCCACTATCAATTATCTAGTAATTTCTCTCTTCTCTTGCATTAAAAGCAGTCACCATAGTTCCTTCAATGTTGTGACCTGTTATCAAAGTAGTTTCCTTCATACATCTTTTAGAATTAGTAGAAATAGTTCCAAAATTTAAAGCCATGAACAAGCATTCATCACTATCATCATCCAGATAGTTCGATTCCTCATCATCAGATACACCATTGTCTTTTTCAATATAATAACTCTCCCTGAGAAATTTTCCTATATGATCCTTATGTTTGTCATTTGAAAATTTGATTATATATTTAGAAGCATAATGACCTATTTTTCCACAATTGAAATAGTTAAAGGGTAACTTCCCTGGTATTTTCCAGTGCCCTTTTTCAATCTCCTTACAAAATTTCCTTCGACCTCATCAAGATCATCCAGATCTTATTCATCAACCCTCTATACTTTGTAGACTTTAAAAGTGGTTTCTTTCTTTGTAGAATCTTGACCAGACTCTCTTAATTCATAAGAGATTAAAGCACAAAACATTTGATCTCTAGAATAATTATTTGAATTGTAAGCTTCCTCAATAGAAAAAACTTTAGAACTATAAGTTTTAGAAAGATTTCCTAATACCTTCACTTTCTTCCAGCTTACCACCAAGACCATTGATGGCATTAACAACTTCATCCACTCTAAGCATGTAGGCAGTAATATTTTCATCTTCAAACATCCTTAAGGTTTCAAATTCAAGAATTTTAAGTTTTTCATCTTTTCTTCCTTCACTTTATCATCTCCTTCATAAATAATCTCCAACTTTGTCTAGATCTCTTTCATAGTTTTCAGACTTATCACCATTCTAAGTTCTAAATCAAAAAGTCCACTCAATATAGCATTTATTTCTTTTCCATTGTTCTCATATTCCTTGATATCATCATCACTTGTCAGACCAGCAACAATCATAGTATATCCTTTTTCAACTGACTATCGGACACCAAATCTAAGGGATACCAAAAAGGACTCCATCTCAAGGATTTCCAATAAGCAAAATTCATTCCATCGAACATAGGAGCTTTGAAACCCTTCTTGTGCGCCATCTAGATCTACCTCAAGCGGTTAAGCTTTCTTCAAGGAACCACAAATCTGATACCAATTGTTAGATGCATAGGACAACTAAGAGGGGGTGAATCATTTTTACATTAAAACATCCAATCTCTCATTAACTTTAAAACCCTTGTCAAATGTTAAACCCTCATAAAGCATTAATAGAATGTAAACATGTGAAACAGTAATGAAAACACAACCATGCACAAGAGAACACAATATTTACATGGAAAACCCTAAATAGGGAAAAATCACAGTGAGGATTAACTCACATATGTATAAATAACAACACTAAATACAATTAGGCTCACTTCCCAGAAAAAGAAGAAAGGCTCGCTATCGAGTGGCTCATTTCCAAGAAGAAAGAAGAATAGAAGGAACTATTACAAAGAGATTCACTGTCTCAAAGAAATAGGAAAATCCACCACTGCACTTTTGCACCATCCACTGCCTTTGGTTCACTGCCTCCAGCAACTTCAAGCATACTAAAAATGTAGACACCTTTTTCTCACTACATCCAGAGTCATAGGAATTAAGCTCGCACTCAAATAACCAAACTTAGATAAAATTTTCATCTCACACTTTCCATGCACATCCAACACATCTCCAACAATTCACCTTTTATTTATACCATCTACGACTTAAAAAATCTCAATTAGGTTGGCCTCAATGAAACGTATGCACCTCAAATGTGCAAAGAAGTGAAGGTCGGAACCAAACACTTTCATAGTGGAAATAATTGAAGGTAGACCATGCCAAGGGTTAACTAGGACACAAATGTACATCACCACACTACTCAATACATCCACAATCCATGAGGTACCTCCACAAATAGCGCTAGCTTGCTAGGTCAACCAATCTTGAACTAACACTACAAGCAACCACATACACACATCTCCAAGTCTGAAGACAACATGGAGACCAAAATCAACACTTCATAGCATCCATACAACATCCCAAAATATTCCAACATCATCAAAATATTTTGCAACACTATTGCAACCACCTGAAACAAAGATTACTCTCATCCTGTGCATTAGGATGCACTACCATTGAACTCCAACATAAGAACTGAACTTGTGGAGCAACTCAATACTAGAAACTCCAAGGGAGGATAGATACAAATCATATAAGCATTATCCCAAATCTTCAAGACAAAAAACAACAACATGGAGAAATATGGAGCAATCTCATTTCTGCCAAACAACCTTTTATATAGATAGACACTCTATCAAACACAACTTCCACTGTCGCACGATCTAGAACCTAAAACTTTGGATATAGAACCTCTAGACACCTCCAATAATCGTATCCAAATCACACAATCATATTTTTAACCATGAATAAATGTTGAGCACAACACTGAACATGCCTATGTCACACTGCACACTCTTTTATTCAAATTTTCTCAAAAGCACTTGGAAACCAAGTGAACTTACTGCAACTACAACATTTATCCATCACAACCATATAAGACATCAATGACAACAATGATGACAATACCACAACTTGTTATCAAACCACAACACATCCATACTAACACCATATTGTTGAAATCAATGAAAACACCAACATACTTGCAATAGAGATGTCTCATCAAAGGATTTTTATGAGACCACGCCTCCATGGGTGTCTTCTCAACAAGATCCAATGTAGGAGATCTATTGATTAAATAACATGCAATGGCTATAGCTTCAACCCATAACTGGTCAACAAAACTCAACATACTCCTAGACCTCTCCATCAATGTCCTATTCATATTCTCTACAACTCCAATTGTTGTGGGGTGTATGGAGTTGTATTATGTCTCAATCTTGTGCTCTTTACAAAACTTGTCGAACTCTATCGAATAAAACTCATCTCCATTATATGGATTTTATCTCATGGTATGAGCCTAACTTATTTTTTAATAATATTTGACATTTGTTCTTATGTTGAAGTTTCTAGACTTACATATTGATGTATTTACAACCAATTTTAGAATCTACACTTTTTGGCAACCTTGGCCTATTTTCTAACATCTAACGCCATATCTTGTAATTTATACCCCTTGCAAGCATCATTAGTAGCCAACATCAAGCCTAAATGTAGACATCTTAAAATCTCATGAGTATATCGCACACTTTGATTTTGCTTACTAACACCATTTCTCTCATAATTCATCTCTTTTGTCTATTTGATTAAATAATATCAAATTATTTAGTTAAATTCACCTTTTTCTCATATTAATTGAATAATTGGTTTTATTTAATTAATTCATCACCTTCATACTAATTTCTCATGTTTTAATTAAATAATATCAAATTATTTAATTAAATGTCATTTTCCCTCCTTTATTAAATAATTTTCAATTATTTAATTAAAGCTCCTAATTCTTCCAACTTGCACAATTAAATGATTTTCCTAAATTATTTAATTAACTAATTATTCCTCTAATCCTTTAATTTGCATAAAAAATAAATTCTCGCATTGGAATATTCCCTTTTCAAGTTCAAAGTCTTCCCTCCACATGAATAATATCTCCAATATAATTCCTAAAAATAAGGGATTTGTTGAATCCTCATGGATAATGGACCCTTGATTAAATATTTGATCCACACCTTCATGGATTATTGACCTTTGATGAATCCATTGATCCACACTCACATCCTTTATTCAAATTCATTCCTTGATTAGCATTTTGAATCCTCACCATTGATCAATATTTCAAAAATCTATTAAATACCTCACCTTTTTAAATGAAAAAGGATTCACAACCTTTATGCAAACTTACTCTCTTGAATTAACTACCCACCTTTGAGAAATTTGAGAGTTCCTCTTTTGTGAATCATCCTCATTCATCAACCAAGCTTTTGCAACATGGATTAGGAAAATTTGAGAAATCCACATCCATATCACTCCAAACTTGTTTCAAATCCATAATGGGATTAGAGGTTTTCTTTCTAGTGTATTCAATTGTTTAGAATTTAGATTTATTTCATGTTAATTGAATAATTTTAGCAATGTTTACTAAATTTCATTGAATATGGCTCTAATTGATCAATATCTTGCTTGAATTTAGTTTGATTTCATTGATTTCATTGTTAATTGATCTCATTTAAGTTTATCATATGATGTTTTGGCATGCCCAGTGGGACCCAGTCCTTGTCTAATCAGTTTTTCTTGAACTTTGTCGATCATTGCAAGTTAAAAAGGCAATCCAACGCCTTTGTAGGTCGTAGGGCAACACTTTTGCAAAGCTCAACACTTATGCAATTCAAAGATTGATGCCTTTGTAAATACCTCGATGCTTCTATTTTTTATATTTTCTGCTCGATTGTAGGTACAATCCAACTCTTATGTAAAGGAGCAACACCTATGCGAAGGAGTGACACTTTTGTAATTAGATAGTCTGGAACTTCTACAAGATAGTCCAATACTTATATCTGATGCATCTACAAAAAGTAAAACAGTGTGATTATTTTGCAAGGTATAATGGCAAGCTAAATTTGTAGGGTTTGATCTGATTTCAGTTCTATTTTTGGACTAACTATAACTATTTGTTTTTTTTCTAATTATATTTGCCAAATTAGTTCTATTTGCAGCATGTGGCATTTGAGAAAAAGGATCATAATAGCATTTATCTTATAGAGTTAATCTAGGATTCACATTTCTAATTTGGTACATAAAATGAATTCATATTTACTTTAGTGCTCTAAAATTGAACAACACGATATTCACATTTCGAATTTGGTGCATAAAATGAATTCATGTTTACATTTGGTGCAATAAAATGAACAACACAAACTTCACACTTCAATTTAGTGTTTTGAATTGAACAAGACTAACTTCATTTTCCCTTGGTGCTTAAACTTGAACAAGACAATCTTCATGCTTTCAAATTATGCTTTAAAATTGAATCACACATTTCAATCCTTGGTGCAATTAAAATTGAATTATTTTCCATGTTTGACGTGTTTGGTAGGCTAGAGTGTATGTATCCACTCCCCTTGCACTTCGTGTGATCTTGGGTGATGAGAAATACCTCTAGTTTTCACTTTTCTTGTTATACACCAAAGGAGTTGTCTATGTATCCTCTCCCCTTGTGTGAAGTGTGATCTTAGGTGATGAGAAATAGCAACACTAATCCTTCCTTTATTGTTAGGAGGATTTCCTAGGGATTTCATCACCCTAGGGTTTGACCTCAAGCACATTTCTTTCGATGAGTTATATAAAGGGGTGAGAGAAAAAGTTGTAGCTCAATCTAATCATGCATTACCAAACATTCCTCTATGGTCCCAAGTGATTCCATACACAAGGAGATGATATTTCAATATCAAATTTGCACATTCATTGGTGTTTACGAAGTACCTCCACTATGATCCTTGTAAAATCTAGAAGCCCAAGAGCCATTTCCATACCATCAACTTATAGAGGTGCAACGTGATAGCATCGTCATGTGAAGTTACTCGCTATGTGTCAACCCTTGTTGAGGCGACATTAACCCCTTACAAGGAACTTTTCCTTCCAAGGTAAGAGGTCTCAAGGTGGTAGATGACCTTGGCATACTCTAGTTGTCCATTCAATGGAAGGGTGTTTCATTATGTGGGCCTAATATAAGAAGATAATACCGATCTACCAAGTGCTAAAAATAGGATTGTGTTTTATGGCATGTTTTTATCGTGGATACCATTGTGATACCAATTAATGTGATCTTGTGGAAGAATAACACACAAAAACCATCTAAACACCAATTGAGTCAGTTTACATGATGTTTATTGTGTTTTACCACATCAAAAAAATTAAACACTTAGGTCAATTTACACAATCAAAGATCCTCTGGTAGATTGATGCCTTTGTCTAAAAAGTGTGATGCATTTGTGCAAACTGACACTTCTATTTTTATTAAAATGATGCTTTTGTTTGCATATTGATGCCTTTGCACATCTTGATGTGTTTTTCAAGGAAAACATACATCTGCAAATCAACACCTTTTTTCTAACGGTCTGACACTTATGTCAAACATCAACGCTTTTGTGGATATTACGACGTAGGTTTGTAGCAAACAGTTTGATGCCTATGCAAAATAGAATGACGTCTTTGTTTGAAATTGAAAATAGAGAACTTTAAGAACATTTTTTGAATCCACATTTTGATCAACAAGCATTAGGTCACTTAAGGTTAACAGAAGATGGAGTTCTATTCACTTGTATCAGTCAGAATAGAAACAAACTTGTGTTCATCATCATTTTGAGCTTGTCAAGGCACTTTCTAGGTTATCATTAGGATCAACTCAATAAAGGACAAACCATCAACTTTACCATCAAAACATCCCATTTCAAATGACAACTTAACATTTTGACATAGATCGTTTGGATTTAGATCTTCACCCTAACACCTAGTTTGGCTTTATGCTTGAAAACAATCTCTTTTCAAGTATTTGGTTGAGTTAGTAAACATCATTATGAGAAAACTTAGAGTTAGTAAACATAATTATGAGAAAAATTAGAGTTAGTAAACATCATTATGAGAAAAATTACTTTTCATAAGTCTACTTGAACCAACATCCGACCAACATTCCATGTTCAAAGTCTAAGGAATGCCAACACAAATCTAGGCTTTCAAAACACCAACACCCCACCAACATTCAATGCTCAAAATTCAAACATGACAAACTATGGGATGAATCCACCTTCACAAAACATGAACTTGAATGGAAAAGGTGGATGTGAAGAGTTGATATGTGACTCTTTCTCTTTAAAGGCCTCTCTATCATTTTGGGATAATTTGGAGAGAAGAATTTTTTTTCTTCCCATCTAAATTTATTATTCATACTTTCTTGTACCTTAGTTTTAAGCATTGGAAAACCTATTATGGTTTTGAAACACAAGTTTATAAATGGAATTAATTGTTTTTCTCCAAAAATAATAAAAATTGTTCTATCCAATGATGTTTTTGAAGCTCTAGACTTGATTTCTTTATGTTTAAACTTATGTATTTAATTTAATGAATGTTGATAAGGCTTCAACTATGTGTTTATACCATTGGTGATCAACTAATGGTGGACTACTTTATGTGGTCAATTGAACACATTTGTACTAAATTCATAATTATTTACACATGCCTCCCTTTTAAGATTCCACTATCCCATATTGGTATTTCCATAGTGGATCCAACAAAGATTGGTTTCGTTGAGCTTGTATATTTGTTGAATGGTTTCTAGATAGGAGAAATCAAGTTTGGATTTATTTTACATTTTTTATTTATCCCTTTTATTTCCCCTCTTTATTTTTCATTTTTTTTGTACATATGATGTTAGATCAATTTCAAATTTGAATTTGATGATGGATTTCAATCATGTAGAGTAGAGACGTAGTTTATTTTTTAAACTTTTGATAGATTTTTTTTGTAAATTTTGATATCATTTATTGCCATTATAAAATTAGGATTAGAATAAGTTAAAAAAATTCAAGGCAAAATTAAATGAAATATTTGCATATAAATTCTGATTTTAAAATTTTAAAACATAATTAACCAAATTTGAATGTATTCTTTTGAGTTTTAGACACAAATTTTAACAAATTTTGAAATTATTTTATCATTGTTCCATAAATTAAAATTTAATTATTTTGATAATGAACACATTTTAATGAATAAACTTGTAAATTTTACTATATTAAATTTTGATTTCAATAAGAAAAATAGTGTTTTTCAATTCTTAATCAATCCAAAGTAAACTGGAGTCAAAAAATAATTGTAGGAAGTCAAATTAATCAAAGTTAAAATGAGTTAACTGTTAATCTCATTTAAACTTAAATAGTTTAATCACATGGCTAATTAGTGATGAATTTCACTTAGTGAACACATGTTTTGTATCAATCAAATCCTAATCACTCTATGTAGCCCCTTGAAGGGTTAACAAAGCATTCTTTGGTTGATGATTCTAGTAAACCTCATTATTATTTGATGAAAGACTCTTGAAACTGACCACCTTTTGAGTAGGAGAACCTTTTCCATTACAACCTATATTTTTCATGACTTACAAATAAATCGATATGTCGAAACCTTTATCGACATTTACCTTATCAATATTTATAATTTTTTAAAAAGATTTACTATGTCAACTCTAAAATAGAATGAAACACAAAACAAGGCATTCAATACAATAAAACAGAGCTTTATATAATATTTACATTAAATATACTTCTTATTCTTTAGAGTGCACATTACATGTGGATTGTTTCTAGTTTTTGTATTAGTTGATAATAATACATATATTTCCACTACAAAAATATCCTTCTATATGTATAATCTTTAAAAGTTCCAAGATATTTTACTTCTTGTTCATGGGAGGGTGGGGTGGATTCATGTCACAATAGTCAAAGCCAAACCACACATTACTAGGAAGAAACATTCTGAAATAGAATGTATCAGAGACTGGGGAAACAAGGCCATTAGATTTCTTATGGAGCATCTTTGCCCACCTGTGCCTCCATTGATCAGTCCCAACCCCCTTGAGGAAAAGGTAGCAAACTCCCCTCTACATGCATGGCCCTTCTACCTAAAATATATCAAACTTATAGCATGCAACACATTGTTGCAGAGAAAACTTACTTCCTGCCATTTTTTATTTGCATTCAGAACCTTATGCCCAAACCCATTGTATGAGTAGCAGTAACCAAGAAATGATTGAGGCATCATACCATTATTGTAATCATTCATCATCTAACTTCTGCATTCACTAACTTTATGACCAAATCTATTGCATGCATAGCATTGATCAAAAAATGATTGAAGATTATGATTCATCCTGCTTCTACATTCTACAACTCTATGTCCAAATTTATTGCAATAATAATAGTGGCCATTAAAAGATGGGTACCTTTGTGCAGTTGGTTGTCTAATATGAGGTCTCTAGAAATCTTTCTTCTGGATCCAGACATGTTTGATATTTCTCTTCTTATCTTCAGTCTTCCTTTGTTCATTATTCTCCTTTTCAACATTATTTGGAGTCTGATTTTCCTTTGATCTTTCTCCTTTTTCAAACCCTAATCCTTCTTTTTCCTTATAATATTTTTGACTAGCAAGCATATCATCAAGCAAGGTGGAGCTCTTCTTGAATTTATCCTCTTGACTCTTTGCTTTCTTCAAATCTTTTCTCAAATACACAATCTCTTCTTTAAGCTTTGAGCATTTTGTAGACTTGTCTTTCAATTTGGCATTCAAGCAGCCTTCAACTCTTTTTCCTTCTTCAACTTGCACTTTTAGATTAGTGATTGTCTCAATTGATTGTTTAAGTTGTTCATTGATTTCTTTAAGTTTCTCTTTAAATTTCTTGAATTGATTCCTCAACTTCTTGATACACTCATTTGCTTCCTTAAGAGTTTCTTTCAGATCTCTATTCTCACATTCTATTTTATCCAGGTCATCAAGAGCATATTTCAGTTCTCCTTCCATATCAACTTCATAATCTTCTTCAGTAAAACCTTCCATAATAATTTATTTTGTAGAGATATGATACTTTCTAGTTGTCATGTGTTCAACCTCCAAGACTACATCAAATGTTAAGAAAATTGAAGGAACCTTGCTTTAATACCAATTATTGAGCACCCAAAATACTGAGAGAGGAGTAAATCAATATTCCCTGAAACTCATTAACTTAAAAGTGTATTACAAAACATCTTATTAAACTTGCAAAAATTGAAAGAAACAATTGAAGCATGCACCACAACAATCAAAAAAAGAACACCAGATTTATGTGCAAAACCATTGAAAGGGAAAAACCACAGTGAGGATTAGATCATAATATATCATAAGCGATTACAATAGATTACATGAAGCTCACTACCTAGAGAAATCATTGTCCAAAAAATGGGAGGGCTCACTACACTAGGAATATCAGTTCTTCCATAATTACAAAATATCTACAAAATGATGGTTCATTGTCAAAATTTGAACTATTTACAATGTATTTGTTGTATTTTGAAGATACAATTCCAATTAGGCTCATAAAACTGACTTTACACACTTCATTCCTCATTATCACAAGATCACTACTATCACATTTTGTACTTCATTACACACCTCTATTATCTTTATCCACACACTGAAATATCATTCTATATATGTATATATTCCACAAAAAATCATATCATCAATTAGGTTGGCTTAATTAGATGAAACATGTGACCTCATTACCTATCAGCTCAAAAATCCAACATACATACCTTGCGAAAGTAGCCAAAGTGTGTTCTTCAGCAAGATAGGTCGACATGACCTATAGATACTCCTATGATTCTACTCCATACTCGATTCAATCCTACATGACTCTAAAACCCTTAGGTCAGCACCACACAGCAAAAATGGTGAAGCAACAACTCAATGAACCAACTATTCGTCCCAAAACTTGGTATGCAAACCACCAAACCACTTGACACTCAAAGTGCACACACATATGACATCTTCAAGAACTTCCTAAAATCCACACAACACAATGATCATTCACAGTGGAATGCAAAACATTCCAACATGCATTCTACAACTATAACTATGTCTCTTCTTAGTTTGATACTTTGTCATCAATATCTTCTGTTGCAAAAGACATAAAACCCTAAAAAATTGGATATAGATTCCTTCAATACATGTCATTATCACCTCAAAACCAATGACAATATATTGTAGTACAAAGCAATGCGAACCACAAAATTGATGCTCTATTATATCACTATCTCAATTCAGGACTTAGCCAACTTCCCCAAGAAACACTTGATCTTCTCTAGACTATATTCATATCAAGATAAACCATCACTTCTACAATGGGTTTCCATCAATGGAAACAACATACATCATCATGCTCATGTTTCCAACAAGGTATGTATCATGTTGACTGATCCCTCAGGCCGCCTAAAAGTCTAAACATGCCATCTACGGTGTGAGCTCTTTGGAATTTCAGCCATTGCTTCGATGCTCTGCTCAAAACTCACTCTTCAAACCACTCAAAATTCTAAAATAAAAATGTATAAATGAGGATTTTGGACCCCCTAAGCCCTATTTATAGACCTTTAGTGGCATAGTGGAACCCCCATTATAATTGGATGCATCAACTTTGACTTTCAAATGCTAATACAAACACCTAGAATGGCCTAAAATCAATTTTTTTTCCTACCAACATACTTAACGCTGTCAAATTAGCTAGTCAGAACAATTTCCCAAAAAAAATTGTTTTTTTTTTGAAAATTTGCAAAATTTACCAAGGGGGCACCATGCTATCTCGCCGTCGCTGGGGCATACCAGGACAACTCCCGAACATGAATTTGTCAAAAAAAAAAATTAGACACAACTCTATAAAAATCCATTCTATCAAAGAGGGGCAAAATATAAATACCTAAAATTGTCCTAACTTGCTACTAGCATTTTAACACTAATTATTGTATTTTCCTATTGATTAAATAATGTTTAATTATTTAATTATTATATATTTCATATTTCACTATTAATTAAATGATTTTATGTTGTTTAATTAATTCATTTTATTATTAATCTTTCTAATTAATTAAATAAAGTTTATTTATTTAATTATTTCTTAATCCAATTCTAATTTATTATTTAATTACATCCTTAACTCCTATTTATCTTTCTGATTATTTATCTATTTATTTAATTACATCTTTAATTATCTTATTCTTCTAAGTTAATTAGATAATTATTATTAGTTATTTAATTAACATTCCCCTGGACTTTCTAAATTAAATAATTACTTTAATTATTTAATTGTAGGTATATTCTCCCAACATTATCTACTTCATCAACAATAAATAAAATATTTTATTTATTTATCTTATTCCCACTTGCACATTCCTCAAATGATTAATTATTTAATAAATTATTATCTCATGCATTTCCACCTTATTCCTAATGAAGCAATCAATTCCCTTAACTCTTCAATCAATTCTCCATGCAAATAGTTACTTGGAATCCTGTAGCTAGTTGCACTCAATTAACTCGTTCATTAATTCCTATCAAGGATTCTTGACCCTTGATCTTGACCATCCACCTCTTCATCCTGATCATCCATTCAAATCAGACAATTCTATAAAGGTAACCCTCATATCTCTTTGATGGCTAACCACGATTTTTTGGTGTTTTGCATCTATTCATCTCATTCATTCATATTGAGCTTCAAGCAAAGTAGTGCATACATAACTAAGAGCAAAGCAAGACAAAGAAGAACGATGGAGATAAATCATCATTGACACATTTAGAAGGTAATTGCATAGCCTTATTATTCTGATTTCATTGTGTTTTTATACTTCATTGACTGAATTGCATTGAGAATTGGTATTGAATTACAATTAATGATTATTGTAGTTAGTTCATTACCTTATTATGATAAATCTTGTTTTCCATTTGATGGTTCTTAGATAAGAGAAATCAGGTTTAGATTTTTTTTATATTCCAACCTTATGTTTCACGACTTACAAATAAATTGATATATCAAAACTAACATCAGCATTTACCTTATCAAATAAATTGATATATCAAAACTAACATCAACATTTACCTTATCAATTTTTTTAAAGATTTATTATGCCAACCCTAGAATAGAACGAAACACAAAAGAAGGCATTCAATACAATTAAAACAAAGCTTTATATAATATGTACATTAAATATAGTTCTTATTCCTTAGAGTACACATTACATGTGGACTGGCCTGTTTCTAGTTTTTGCATTAGTTGACAATAATACACATATACCCACTACAAACATATCCTTCTATAGGTATAATCTTTAAAAGTTCCAAGCTATTTTACTTCTTGTTCATGGGAGGGTGGGGTGGATTCATGTCACAATAGTCAAAGCCAAACCACACATTGCTAGGAAGAAACATTCTGAAATAGAATGTACCAGAGACTGGGGAAACAAGGCCATTAGATTTCTTATGGAGCACCTTTGCCCACCCAGGCCTCCATTCATCAGCCCCAACCCTCTTGAGGTAAAGATAGCAGATGCCCCTCTGCATGCATGGCCCTTCTACCTCAAATCTATCAATTGCACATCTATCAAAAGCCTGATAGTTGTTCCACTGCTTATCCTTGTTTTCCTTTCCCATTCTAGGATTCCAAACGGGCTTTGGATGCTTCAAATTCTTGGCAACAACATGGTTTCCCTCTGAATCTCCGAACCTCACACCCACATGATCAGCTGTTGCTGCAGAGGGTGCACAAGTTGTTTCGATCTCTACCGCATAAGTGCAGTTTCCCTGTATAAAACAAAGTTAAAACAACGCATAAAATCAGGTTGCAAACATGTTAGTCACAATAAATGGTGTTAACCACATTTGTTTTTTTTGGATTTGTAGTTTGAGCAAAACCCATGTCTTCAAATCTTTAAAATGATGTTTACAGATCTTAAAACTGTTAAACAAGTTTATCTCACTTACCATCAAAATTATATTTGAGTTCGCACTTAATCACAACCAAATAGTTAAAATGTTAAATCAAAACAATAAGATAACATTGATAAAACCTAACATCTATATAAACAATAATCTATTGTTAGGAATTTTTGTTTATGCAGTTTGTTATCTAGAAAATGTTTATTTTCTAGCAATCCTACCGATTGTAGGAGCTAAGCGGATCAAGCTGATTATAAAAAATCACAACGAAATAAGTGTTGAGACAGCTCATATAGATTAGAGTGCTCTACCAACTGAACTACTGGTTCCTCTTTAACCAACCCATTGTCCATTTAGGTATAACTTATTTTGAACAATAAGATGGAAACAAAGAAAAAATGGATTGAAATGCTATACTTAAAACCCCTAAAGCTTGGCTCCTAGTGAGTACTGAGGAATGCCTAACAAGTCCCTTCATTTGATTTCCTACACACGTCTAGTTTTCATTTTAACGTAACACTGCAACCCAACCATAGACTTGCGACCAGCTGAAAGTAATTCAATATATTGCTCAAATTTGGTAATGTTCTCAGCATATATCAAACCTTTTGCTGGCCTGGTAGCATGGTTGCTGGGGGTCTAAAAGCTAAGATGGGTGTCATAAACAGCAGGAGAATCAAAGCCAACATGGTGCTAACTTGTGAGATGTAAGCAGACATTGACAATCAAGAAATATCACAATCAATTAGTGACTACTGCAATGCAATAAACATTGAGGAATATGGACTAAAGGTTACAGGGAGTATATATAAGTGTATGAGATCTAAATCTTGATAAGGTGGATAGCATCTCTGATTAATCCCAGACAAAGCTAAAAAGAAAAAGTTTGCCTCCTGTATTTTTTTCAGCCCAGAACATTGTATTGCTTATAGTTTTAAATGTTCCAGAACATCCACTTAACAAGTTGAGACACTCTTTTTGAAATTCCAAGATATGAGATACCGTTTGTGACTGATAAAGAAACAATTAATTTTACTTACTTGTCATGCACTTTGCATTGTCCTAATAACAAATAAACATATTCCAAACACACAGAATATGTAAATACAGAGATATCTCTGCAGTATGTGTAGATTTCCACCTTAACAAAGTAAGATGGACAGCGAAGAGACATTTCAACGTTGATGGGCTATCAAGGAATGACAGGCAAGTGGACGCATTTGCGGCTATATCAGAAGATGAGAACCTTTAAAGTGTAAATAATGCAAAATGAAGTGTCTTTTGTCAGATTTCTTGGTTCTTTTCACATGGCATATCCAAAATCCATGTGGGTAGTTTTATACTTTGAAAGAGATTTTAGCCAAGATATGCCTTTTGCCGTCTCAGGACACTATCTTTTGACTTTAAATATAGCCCATCAGCAAAGTAATTAGAACACTCCCCAACACAATGTTTTTCAATTGTTATATTCCATTTCAATGACAAAGAAAGAGATAATAGCCACCTTCGAAAAAGGGAAAAGGACTACTACCCTGCTACAATCAAAATAATTGATATATTAAAGTGGATGCGGTGGATAATTTTTCTAATCTCTAGAAATTAGAGACAAGGAGAAGAAAGTAATAAGAGCAATTAGAATAGACTAGAGTGAAAAAAAATATATAATGAAATATAAAATCGATTGCCTTTGATGTGGGATAACTTTATTTAGATATAGAAATATAACCAATTAATGAGCAAGTACAGCCTTAAAGATATCCCTCTTTAAGGTTATGTAAGCATATTTAGCAAGGATCATTAATATTATATATTGTAAAATGAGAGAAGGTTTATAATAAAAAGTGGTTAGTAGATATGTATCCATTTGTTAAAATATAAGTGAGAAATATGTAAAATTAGAGGGTTATAAATTAAATTACAAAATGTAAAATTGATATTGTCAATAAGTACTAGTTATTGCACTAGGGGGTGGGGGCAAAGGTGGGGGAGGCAAAACTATTTAGGGGGATGCCTCATAGGAAAGAGGATCAAAGATCTCTAAGCCATATTCACAATCACGAACAAGTGGCACCAACACTTCTCAATTTGATAGTAAAGGAACAATAGAAACCTTGACACCACTTGATACTAGCCCATAAGATTTTCCCTATAGGGAAGAAATCCAACCCCTTTATTGAGAAGAAGGCGATGAGAAGTGGCTCCAAAGATATGTTAATGGGTTCATTAATGAGAAGTCAATTGCTACAATCTCTAGGTAAATCTGTTACATTGAACTTTGCTCATGCTACAAGGAGCACTCCCCCAATGATTGGGGACAACCTACAAATATTGGATTTTTATTGTCACGTTTTCTTATATCTATCTCTAAAAATAAGTAGAGGTAAGCACATGAACTTTCTCATTAAGATAAAAATAGCAATCAATAACTTTGATATTGAGAATTGCACTATTTCAGCTTTTCCAAAACTGAAGCAAAATGAAAGCTCAAAAGAAATTTTAAATTCTAGTAATGTAACTTGTCCACAAGGATATATGTACCCAAATAGAGCAGTTCTTTAGTAGAAAATTAATAGAAGAAAGGAAAAAAAGATTGTTGATTCACTTTCAAGCATTAGGCTAGATGTTTATTTGAAAAGGTATTTGAAAGAATCAAATATATATGATAATTAGGACATTTATGATGAACACTTCCAATATGCATAAGTGTCTATCCAAGCAAAATCCAATGATAGAACAAATTCCTTAAAAATCGAACAATTTTAGGCTCAAATCTAAAAACTAGACTCTTTCAACCCTACAAAACCATGTGAGAGGGAGAATTCAATCCTTATTTATTTTTGAGTTTATAAAGGGTTAGTTAAAAATTATTAAGCAATTTGTAAAGAAGCCTTAGAATATAAAATTCCTAAACTTGGTGTCAAAATTCCACCATCAATCATTCCATCAAGCTAGAGGAATTTGAAACTACAATTCGTGAAACATAACATTTGGAATCAACTCTTGTATACAAATATTGGAAGCCAAATCAATGTTAGATAGTTAAAACTTTTGTTGAAAAAAAAGCCACAAATTCTAGTATTGAGATGAGACTAAATCTTTGATAATAAAAAACTACCAAATTTTATGATTGTTAAAAAAAAAACTAACTCCAAAAATATCACCAACCCATTTTTAAAAAGACTTAACTACTTCAAATACATTCCAAATACTATAAGCCACATATGAATCTTTAATATCAATAGGGGTATTTGTTATGAGAAAAGTGTAAAGGCCAATTTCTTGCCAACATTTCTTGTTATAAGGTAATCTTGAAGCAACATCTAGGCCTTGAGAAGAATCTTCTAAACATTCAAGTACTCATGATACAGACCAAATTCGCTTAACAAAAAAGTAATGTTTTATATGTAAACATCAGTAATGCTCATGACACCTTTATCCCAAGGAAGATAGTGAATGTACCACACCACTTTATCGAAACCTCTTGTTTACTTGGTATATGCCCACATAAAATCATGTTCAAGCTTGAAAATCCCACCTTAGACATCATTAGAAGGATCGTAATCAAAATATTAATAAATACAAGTAGGGCCACCAATATTTTGGTGCATATATAAAATTTACTCATGAGCGAAAGTGGTTGGGAAATCCATAAAGATATCTTCTCAATTCTTTGTGACATACTACCAAAGAGTGGTGGGAAATTTATGAAAGGAAAAAGGAATTCCTACAAATTTGAACATCCATTTTTCAAGCAACTCAAAAATTACTCTTTCAATCAATATGGTTGTGGGAATGAACTATGTCTAAAACAGAGTCTTATTCAATTGAAGCCTCAAGTTAGAGGCCTTGTAAAAAGTATCAAAGTAATATATGACTTCACAAAAGGAGTGGTCATTTTCTACAAGTGTAAGCAAGGGATCATTAGCAAAGTGTTCATTGATAAGTTGGTGGTACATAGAAGGAAAGAAAATTTACTTCGCCAACCCTTACAAACCCTTATTGGCAAGAAAATAATCAAAGGCCTATGTGGCTAGCATCTAGACAACATTATTAGATATATTTTAAGAGATCAAAGATATCAATCTTTTTTCCAATAATGGAGATGCAATCTATTGCATTAAAAATATATTTGAATATCAACAAGAAAGAATTCCATTTACCTAAGATCTTTAAGTGAAAACGACATAAAAGGCCACTCTATAGCATATCAATATTGAAAAAAAAAATCTAAGATGCTTCGGTACATTCCATGTATCTGAAACTATAATGATGTAAGTGTCTATAAAATAGAAATTTTTTATTAATCATATATTTTCATGCACAATGGACGATAATAGGTGGTGCATGTGGAAATGTAACCTGCTTTGGAAAAAATATTGTAAGAAATATTGAGAGCATTGTGATAGGTTTTTCAAGAAGTGATAAGCTTTTATTCCCTACTTTTTAGGATAAATTTAATGCTACTATGGTTAGTGGTGATTTCTAAGGACTTATTATGAAGATCCTTTTGGTATACTTGAAGAAGGTTGGGGATATTGAAGAATCTTTTTGTTGGCATATGGCTAAGGATTTTTTCTTATAGGTGTTGTCATTGATGGCAACCCAAGTCATGCAACCCAAGTATTGTATCTAAATGAGCATAAATAGTTTTTGGCTCCTACCGACAGAACATAGCAAAGAACAGGAGATCTGGTTAAAGGTATAAAAGTTAGTTTAATCATCTCACCGGATAGGTATTTTGGGTTATGAACCCTTGAAGAAGGTTTACAAAGGCTTGCAGTATCTTAGTTTTGATGTGCACTCACTGATAAGCGATCTAGGAGGTACAGTGCATTAATTTGTCAAATATCTATGTTAGAAGGTCAACCCAGTAAAGACAGAATTCGTGGATGTATATGATGAAATTAATTATAAGTTTCATTGTTGGATTAAGTGTTTATTGGATCCTCTCTTGGTCTTAACCGATTTTGGAGGATGCACATAATGGTTTGGTGATGGATTTGGCTGACAAGTTATAAATATCTTGATACTGTATGAAGCCGACTATTGGATGAACTAATCCTTGATTGCGGATATATATAAGGGATTGCTTTCATAATTTGAAAAAAGAGTGTGTGAAGTGTATGTAAGATAGAAGTGGTATTACATATGTGAATTGTGAGTCATTGAAGAGTAGTAATGTGAATCTAATGTGAAGAGTAGAGCAGGGCAAAGCAAAGTGGAAAAACAACAAGCAGATCTAGAATAAGATTCATGAGCTTCACCGGAACTATTACCTGGCTTTGTTAGATGCTATCATCTCAGTTCATCTCTTCAGATAGTTTTAATCTGAATTTTGTAGGCAATAAGACTTTATCTTTGAGCAGTGAGCTCTAGGCAGTGTGCCTGAATGCAAGTGCATTCCTTTTATAATTCCTATACTTTGAGTACTCAAATTGTGGATTAATCTCCACCGTGGTTTTTCCCCTAACAGGGTTTCCGCGCAAAAAATATGTGTGTCATGTTATGGATGTTTACTCTTAATGAATACATCTTTCCTTAATGCAATGATGAACTGCTTTCATGTTTTGAATGAATGAAACTCTTGAATATCATTGAACACTGATTCACCCCCCCCCGCTCAGTGTTCCCTTGAGTCCAACAATTGGTATCAGAGAGAGTTCCTTTGGAGATGTTTTCCAGCTTGAGGTGGATCTTGGAATGTGATGGACTCTAGTAATATTCAACAGAAGCTTATGGTAGCTCTTGATGGCCTTGATCAGTCTAAAGTAGGAGTTCAAGAATTGAAATAAAATATTAGAGATGCTGAGAAATTCATTCAGTCATTAAAGGACCAAATAGTAAAATCTAGGGTGAAGAGGAAAGATTTGTGTGATCAGATACAACAAAAGGAAAACGAAGACATGGATGATGCTCACCTGAATCAAACTTTGAAGGAGATAACTGGAGAATGTGAACAACTTGCTAGAGACAATAGCAATCTGAAACATCAGATGGAATCTATGATGATAAAGATGAGAAAAGAGATAGAGGAAAGGAAGATAAGTGAAGAAAATCTTGCTCAGACCCTGAAAGAGAAATCTAATGAATGCAATAGAATAAGTGGAGAAATTACTCAGTTGGAAAGTGAACTGCAAAGAACCAGAAGCAATGAATAAGAACTTGGTAAGCAAATTACCACTCTTAAGAATGATCTTGGCATTGCAAATGAATTCAAAGAAAGGTTTAAGATTAGTTCAGTAAAGCTTGATGAGCTAACTCAAGGACAAAAGAGTGGAAATGATAAGAGAGGTCTTGGATATGAAAAGGGAGAAAATTCCAGATCAACACAAAAGAATTTCAGACAAAACAGAAATGGAAGGTATCTGGTAAGAAACCTAATGCACAAAAAATTAATGGATATTGTTTTTCCTGTAATAAGTTCGATCATATGGTTGCTCGGTGTAGAAGCAATATAAGGACAAAAAATTAATCATTCTCTAGTCAGTGTTTCAATTGCAAAAAGCATAGTCATAAATGTATAAATGTATCAAGTCACTCTATTGATAAAGGAAATGTTGAATGTTATGCATGTTGGAAAATTGGATATATTGCTAATCAATGTAGAATGAGAAGAAACCAATGGAATGGACAAAGGAACATTGTGTGCTACAACTGCAACAAATATGGTCATATTGCCAGATTTTGTAGAAACAAAAATACAGATAGAAGAGTTCTGGTAAACAAAGACAAAAATATAGAGAAAAATGATAAAGAAAAGGGAGAAATGATTTTGGATCAAATGAGGGATCAAATGAAGAAGACATGGGTAAAGAAAAGTGAATCTGAAGATGAAAATAGTTCCATACTGGAACTTGCTTTTGGTAATTCTTTTGGAAATTGAATTGAGGTCACTGGCCTAGGGGAGTTTTATCAAAAAATCCTTCCTCCCCTATCTATAGATGGTACCGAAGTGAATAAAATAGTCATGAAGGTGTACTCTTAGAATGAAAAAGTTTTAATGTTCTCAGAAAAGGAAATTCAGCAAACTTGTAAGCCCGCAGAAAAAAAAATCATTACCCGAGGAAATAGAGTCTCCAAAAAGTTTAGGGAAAATGCATTTATTGCGCATGTGCGAGCTATACAATTTAAGTTCAAGCTGTCATTTGTCACTTTTCATTATCAAAGAGAACATGGAGAGCACTCAACAAGTGGTTTTCAAAGCAGCAAAAGCAAATTCATCAAGAAATTTATCAGGTACTTCAAATCACTCTTGAATTCTTCATATAATTCGGTATATAGTTGTGAACCCTAAAAATGTGAAAAATGGAGCAAATCAAAGGATTGGTCACATTGGATTAGTACAATAGTGAAAAATTCAGATCTATGAGAAATCTATTGCTTCCTGATGAATTGAAACAATTAAACGAAGGCAAGCACAAAAATTTGGATATGTGGAATGAGTTTTTGTACTTTGCGGATGCAGAACTTGTAAAATTATTGTTGAACAAATTGCACGATGAGGTGCTAACTTTGGATAAACCCTACACTATCTCAAAAGAAGTGATTGAGAGATTAACTGGATTGTGCAATGTCGATGATGTTCCTAAAAACAAATCTATCTAGAACAAGGAGGTAGAAACCCTAACTAGGATAATTAGAGATCAAAGAGCTATGTTGATATCAACAATCAAAGATCACGTCACAAAGTACATCGTGCATGGATAACCTATAAAATCTTCTACCGAAATCGGGAAGGGGCTACATCAATTGGTGTTGTATATATTGCTCATAAGATGATAATTGAAGGTCGAGACTTTGACCTATGTGGATTATTGAAAGATCAGATGTTGGAAAATGCACAATTGATAAAAGAATCGAGGTATCCATTTAGGTTTGGAACCCTAATTATTTTTTTGGTTATGTACTTTTTGAATGCATTGCCAAAAATTGACAATGTAGAATGGACATCGAATAAACCGGTATGTACCCAAATCTACTCTTATGCTAAGAGTCTATCTAATTCGGATTTGGAATTTGAAATTTTTTGTAAGAACGTGCTTATGAAATGTGGATCAGTCATTATTTCTCCTCCAGTGAGGACAATGGAAATTGGTTCCTCCTCCGGTATCACTATCAAAGGACAAAAGAGAGGTTAGGAGATTACTGAATACAACCCTCCGAAAATTAAAGTTCCCAAGATTGAAGGAAAAAGGAAAGAGAAGGAAGTTGTGGACATTTCGGATGAACATTCTAACGAAGACCTTGTGAATCAACTAGAAAATGATTTTGGTACTGAAAAGGGCAGTGAAGAAGAAGTAGATCTATCAAAAGAGAAACTTCAGAAACTTATCCAAAATGCAGGTGGAATGCAAAAGATTGCAAGGTTATGGTCAGTCAGGCCATCTTATGATTAGGACTTAATTCTAGAAGTTCTGAATGCTCATATTGAGCATTGCAAGATAAGATTGGAAAGTTTAAAGGATGTTCTACCTAAGAAATGATGGAATGTAGTAGAGAATCAATAGGCTTTAAAGACAAAGGTAGAGAAGAAGGTGAAATTATCTCTCACCTAAAAGAACAATTCAGTCTATCTCTTGCTAAGCTTAAAAAGAAGATGAATGAATTAAGGAAGTGTATTGAATTGACCATAAAGATCTACAACTACTATGTCCGCTAGCCTCATGCAGTCAGCAATTACAAGGAGATGTTGGATCAGATTCAGACAAAACTAAACGACATTGGAAAAAACTTTGATATGTCTCAGGATCTGGATGGAGTCATTAGAAGAAGAATTCGGGAATTGCAGGTAGCTCAAATAAAAATTCAACTATCCAAGAATGTTCTTGTGGACACCTTTTGGAAGGTAAAATATTCAGTTGAGTGCAGACTGGAGCAGTTGGTGAAAATTTTGAAAAATGGTGAAAATTTGGAAGGATTAATCACAATTTATGAATCTCTTATTGATATTATCAACAAAACTTTCAAAAATAATAGCTTGATTATCAACATTGGGATTGCAATTGATAGTTGGGAAAAGTTTCTTCCGGAAGTGAAGAAAAACAACAAGTTAATTTTTTTAAAGATAAGTAGTAAAGTGATTTCAAGTTTTTGAAATTTTGTTCAAAGGAGAAGAACTACAAGCATATATATGCTAAATTTCTTAAAGGATTGATGATTTTGAACACATTTTTTGTTACCATTTTGACACCATTTTGGTCAGCTTTTTGGCATATGGCATCCCAGCTTTGTCATTGATGTCAAAGGAGGAGAGAATGCAATGAAAAAAATCTCATAAATTTAAGGGGGGGAGAATATCTAAGGGGGAGAAAGTACAGTGAAGGTTTTTCACTAAGTGTTGCCATCAATGCCAAAGGGGGAGATTGTTGGCATATGGCTAAGGAGTTTTTCTTATAGGTGTTTTCATTGATGGCAACCCAATTCTTGCATCTGAATGAGCAACACTATTTTTGGGCTTCTATCAGCAGAATAGAGAAAAGAACAAGAGATCCGGTTAAAGGTATAAAATTTGGTTTAATCATCTCACCAGATAGGTATTTTTGGTTATGAACCCTTGAAGAAGGTTTGTAGAGGCTTGCATTATCTTAGTTTTGATGCGCACTCATTGATAAGTGATCTAGGAGGTACGGTGCGTTAATCTATCAAATATTTATGTTAGAAGGTCGACCCAGCAAAGACAAAATTTGTGGATGTATATGATGAAATTAATTATAAGTTTCATTGTTGCATTAAGTGTTTTATGGGTCCTCTCTTGGTCTTAATCGATTTTGGAGGATGTGCATAATGATTTGGTGATGGATCTGGCTGACAAGTTATAAATATCTTGATACTGTATGAAGTCGATTGTTGGTTGAACTAATCCTTCATTGTGGATATATAAGGGATTGCTTTCATAATTTAAAAAAAGAGTGTGTGAAGTGTATGTAATATAGAAGTGGTATTTTGTGAATTGCGAGTCATTGCAGAGAAATAATGTGAATCTAATGCAAAGAGCAGAAAAGGGAAAAGTAGGGTAGAGCGAAGTGGAAAAATAGCGAGCAGATCCATAATAAGATTCATGAGCTTCACCGAAACTATTACCTAGCATTGTCAAATGTTATCATCTCAATTCATTTCTCCAAATAGTTTTAATCTAAATTTTGTAGGCAGTAAACCTTTATCTTTGAGCAGTGAGCTCTAGGCAGTGTGCTTGAATGCAAGTGCATTCCTTTTATAATTCCTATACTTTGAGTACTCAAATTGTGGATTAATCTCCACCATGGTTTTTCCCCTAACAGGGTTTCCACGAAAAAAATTGTGTCATGTTATGGATGTTTACTCTTAATGCATACATCTTTCCTTAATGCAATGATGAAATGCTTTCATGTTTTGAATGGATGAAACTCTTGAATATCATTGAACACTGATTCACCCCCCCTCTCAGTGTTACCTTGAGTCCAACACTTGTAACCTTTGAATACTCATAACAAAATTCACCAAGGTCATATTATTTCTTATTATCCATCTACACAAAATATGCATGGAAATTAGCATGAATGAGTAGCATACTACAAGAAACATGAGAAAAGAATCTTAGCATGGTAGGAATAACATCCAAAAATCACTATAAATATTTCTTCCACTAAAAAATATCCTCGTGGACTTAAAAACATAGATCATAATGCTCTAAAAAGTGTAATAAAAATCTATTTTTTAGTTCAATTCTCATAAGTGAGATGATAATGACGATGATCTAAAAATAGATCAAAATTCCATGATCAAGTGGCTAGATTTTGCTATTTCTAGCTATGAATTTTTCCACGACTCTAGTTGCACATGATTATTCTACTTTGACTTGTTTCAAATATATGAAGTTTTCTCTTAATTATCTTAAATAAGTTTGGAAGTAGGGGAAGTAGGGGATCAAATATTGAAATGAAAAAAATATATACTAACCAAACTACCATTATAATTTTGATGGTGCCTCTATCATTTATCAATACTTTGTAGGTGTTAATGTGGATTAGTGGAAATATTATAATCAACATTATGGATCTGTAGTGGTTTCAAAATTGACAATAAGGATTACCAATGGTCTCACCATAGCTTGGGCATTGAATCTTCCTTTTAGCACCAAGGAAGAACATGGAGAAGGCATAAGAATAATTTAAACTCATTGTACAAGTGAAACCGATACCACAATAGTGTGTTCTACTTTTTAGCCAAAGTGGGATATTGAAATAATTATTTTTAACCAAATTTTCACTTTTTGATGCCTATAGCAACTAAACCATTAAGAATTTGAAGATGATGTGAACTAGTGATTTTTGAGATTCCATTTGTATATTATAAATATATTTTTTTAAATTTTAAGAGATAATTTTTGAGTTCTATGTAACTTTTAATAAATTGTTTTTATAGTTAATGGTATGTTTAAAAAGTGGTGTTACTTCCGTAAAGCATGACTTTATTTGTAGAAAGGATAAAATTTAAAAAAAAAAATAGATTTGTAACACCAATATTTAGTGCACAAATATTTTTTCATAATTTTTTGTTGCATATTTTTTTATAACTTTTTGAAGTGAGATTAACTATAACACATAGGATACTTTTGTAATGCATAGATTTTTTGTATGCATCTGAAGTAACTTTTTTTTTAAATAAGAAGATCAATACCTAGTGCATAGATATTTTTCAATTTTTTCAATTTATTTTTCTAATTTTCCATATGTCTAGAATAGAGACCTCAATGATTGTTGAAAAACCTATTGTCAATAGAAAATAGAAAATAAATATAATAATCAAATAAAAATATTCAAAATTATACTCATTGGAAAGATTATTTTGAGTGCTGCAATCCTGCAAATTATCTTGTCTAGTTAATTCCATTTAAAGGTCCAAGCAAAGGTTTGAAGCTAAAAAAATTGAGAAAAATCTCAAACATGCAAGGTGAAAGGCCATTCAAGGGCCTTCATTTGAATGCCCTTAGATGGAAATGGAAAATATTATAAAACCCTATTTTAAAGACCTTTTAATCTCCATTATATGGATAAAAGCAACAAGGAAAGCATGATATTATAGCTTGATATATCTAAAGCCTATGACAAACTGTCATGGATTTTCCTCTCCAAAGTCCTATATAAGTTTGGTTTTCAAAAAAAAAATCTCAAGATGTTAGAGGAATGTTTTAGTACCCATGCATATTCTATTATGATCAATGCAAGTCCATAAGGCCGCTTTAAAGCTTTAGGTGATATCTGACAAGGAGACCCTCTCTCCCTCTATCTTTTTATAATTCTAGTTGAGGTTTAGGAAATAAATATAGAGGAAATTATCAAAAGAGGTAGTATTAAAGGTTTCAAACTTGCTTCCCATCTCCTTCCTATTTCCCACTAAAAATTTGTGGATGACACATTATTATTGGGAGAAGCGTTTATAGATGAATCCATTGAATGGAAAATAATTCTAACTAATTATGCCAAAGTTTTTGGCTAGAAAATTAACCTAAACAAGAGTGGTCTATTTTTTATCAATATCTCTATCAGGATACAAAATAGAATTGTTTGAGTTCTCAATTGTAATGTTCAATAGCTCCTTTAGCTCCTTGAGTCTTACCTGGGAATTCCCCTAAAGGAAAAATTCCCAACTTAATTTGTGTTAATTTAATTGAAAGGATTCAAAATCTCACTATGGAAAGTTTTCCTTATTAGTAATGCTAGCAAGATCCACTTCTTAATACCTCCCTACAAATCTCTTCTATCTACCTATTCTCTCTCTCTTCAATATTTTGAAGGCTATGTTGGATAAGATAGAACAAGTCCAAAGAAGATTTATCTATTTGGGTACCAAAAAAAATAAAGGATTTCTCCGGTTGCTTGGAACACTATGTGCTCCCCTAAGAAAAATGGAGGTCTTGGCATAAGGAAGATTAAGTTGATGAATAAGGCCTTCCTAACTAAAGTGAGCTAGAAACTATTGAAATAAAATTTTAAATGGTCCACTATAATGAAAGCTAAATATCTAAATAATATATATGAACTTTATTTAATCCAATCTAAATAGCTTCCAAGGGGCTCGAGAATCTAGAACAATATGGTTAAAACTAAAAACACTATTTCTCTAGGTCTAAAATGGAAGGTTAGTAATAGTGAGCAAGTCAGATTCTAGGAAGACTTGTGGATTTTTACTGTCCCTCTAGGATTTCATCCTATTTGTTCTATTAAAATGGATATAAAAAGAAGAATGGTAAACTTGGTAAAGGAATACTGGAACCCTGATTCTCACCCCCCTTCATGGAGAATTGATCCTAGCTAGTATGATCACCCTCTTACACTTGTTGCCTCTGAACTTCTCAATATTATTTCAAAGTAAATATTTTATAGATATTCTCTGTAGGATAAATTTTTTTGGGTGGATTCTCAAACAGGAGATTACTCTACTAAATCTATATATAGCTTGATTGATCCAATTCAACCTATCCCTTTTAAAAGGATGAATATATGTGTGTGCAGTGAATTTTTTTATCTCCTAATATGCAAAACTAACTAAAGAATTCAAGATAAAAAAAAACAACACTAAACCACCTCAAGATTGGGTTTCATTAAACACAAAAAAAAAAACAACAAAGTAGATATACCTTTTTTTGTGTTGATCCTTGGTTTGCCCTTGATGATGTTTTAGATGTGTTCTCCTTGGATGATATGCTTTTGATAACAATGGTAGTTGGGTGATAAATGAGGGTGGATGGATGCAATAATGGCTAGGATGCAAAATGAAAAATGTAAGAGAGTTGCAATAACAATAGCTAAAATGGCTAGATGGTTTGAGAGCATAAATTTGAAAATGAATGTATCAACTCATAAAGTCACTAGATTTTCAGTCCTAATCTCCTAAGTTCTAGATCTTTTAATGAAGGAAAATGGGGGGTATTTATAGAAGAAATTGAATTATCTAGACGATTCAACGGTCAAGATTGAGCCACCATGGCCAAGATGGAGGGCTATGATTAGTTGAGGACTCACAAGCCCTCACATCTTTCCATGTGGCGGGTGAAGTGTCCAAAGGACAAGGTGAGATGGCAAGGGTACAAGTGACATGGAAAAGTCCACGTGGTCCCAAGGTACTTGCAAGTACCTTGGGATGAGAGAGAATCTCCACAAAAATTAATCTCATGTCCCCAAGTGGGGCTGAAAATGACAAGTCAGGACTTTTAGAAAGTCCACCCTTGTCAACATGGAGATTGGAGAGGGCCTTGGAGGAATAAAAGTGAATTTTTAATTCACTTTTTGGAAGAGACCAAAAGGTAAAATAAGATTGCTCTAAAATAGGTCTTTGTCCTTTGGGTATGATGTGACATATGAGATGTCATGGGGAAGAAAAATGCATGGGGGGAATAAGTGTGAATTTTTAATTTACATGGGGAAGAGGTCAACACAAAAAAGGTAAGTACCAAGAAAGGTTGACCTAAGGACATGCTAGAAAGGGTAAGTGATTAGGATTAGGATTGTGCAAATAGGTGATTAGGCTAATTAATGACTATTAGAGGCAAGTGGCTAGATTTGGAGGATGTGACATTAATCCTAATTAAGGATATGCACATTTTAATGAAGGAATAATTAAATTAATCCAGTTTAGTGAAGGGGTTATGGAGGATGGGACAAGGAGAGAGAAATAATGAATTAAAAAATTAAAAAGGATAATTGACTAAATTAAATAAATTGATTGATTTATTTAATTTAGAGAGGAAATGGGCTAATGGTAAAGTATTTACTTAAATACTTTTGGGAACCTTAAGGAAAGGGGAACATTAATTAAATAAATAATTTAATTAATGTTTGATGAAGGGGATGAATTGGATTAATGAAAGGGATAAATTTTATCTTGTGTAAAGGGTCAAATTTAGGTGTCTACAATATGGAAACATAAAACTATCCCCAAGATATTTTTTATGGTGAACTATGTGTCAAAAAAGTTTTGGCTATTGATAATCTTAAAAGAAGGGGTTTCCAGATGGTGAATAGATGTTTCTAATGTGAAAAAGGTGAAGAAAACATAGATCATTCTTAATCAACTATAATTATGCATACAAAACATGACAAACAATCCTCAACAACTTCCTTATCACTTAGGTTTGGTAGGAAAATGTTGGTAGTATTACGAATAGTTGGATTCACCCTTTTTCCAACCCCCTAATTAATGAGCTATGGTTTCATCTCTTCTTACATATGGGATGGGGGCTATGGAAAGAAAATAAAAAAATGATCTTTAGAAACCAACTTAAGCCATGGGAGGTTCTATTTGACTCTATATCCCAAAAAATCATTGAAAATATCAAGGCGACCAATATCAAAAATCCTAAACACAATCCCTCAAAACAAGAAAGTAATATAGCTAAAAGACGGTGATTTTTTGATAAATTAATCAATGTTGATCTCTCCAAGATATTCTTTCCTAATACTACCATTTGGTACCCTACTAATTATGGTTGGTTTAAAATCAATTTTGATAGATTTTCTAAGGGGAACCTAGGGCAGGCAAGTGGGGGTGGTATAATGAGGCATAATAGGGGTCAAATAATATTTTCTTTTGTAATAAAATTGGGAGTCCAATCTTTGAATTTTGTGGAGGTTTTTGTTGTGTATCTTGATATTCTCTTTCCCATTACTAAATAAATAAAAAGTATTATCATCGAGGGGGATTCTAAATATATCATTGGAATACTCAAGTTTAAGACTAAACCTAGTTGAAATTATGAAGATATCATTGTGGAGTCCATATCCACCATCAACACTTAAATGAGGAATATAAAATACATGTATTTAGAGAAGGTAATTTTTCTAGAAGATCTAGTTTCCAAATTAGCCCCCAAGTTGATACTTTAATTATTTGGAATGAGATTTCATCCCTACCAAATCATATTAAAAATAAAATAAAAATAGAGGCACAAACTAATAATCCTCCCCTTGGCAGTTGATGTACTTGTACTCCTCAAAGACATGATGGCATCTACTCCCTATAAAATGACCCATAATAATAAAAATCATGGTAGGAAATTAGATCTCCCTTCGATATTATTTGTGGCAAGAAGAAGAGGGCTCATTGGGTTTTTCTTTTCAATAAGAAGCATGACTTCTAATTAACATTCCATTCCACCCTAAACTACCTTCATTCCACCAATATTCACTACCTAGCCAAAATTGGAGATGACCTCTTATGAATTGAGCCAAAATATTGTGAAGGTACCAAAAATTATTAAGAGGTCTAGTTTATTATTCAAAGAGGAAATCTCTCTTCTTACATAGAAGTGATTAATGGTTATGAAACCCTCATCTTTGTAGATTTTTCTAACTCATGGAAAGTTGGCACTGTGTATGTGATGAATTTCCTTCTAGGAATCCATAGAAATTATTGCTACAAGTATTGGGCTTTCTTTAGAAGGGGTGTGCATTCCAAATAAGGTGAAAGGAAACTACCAAGAACCTATAAATAGATTCATTAAAAGAGGAGAGAAGATTAGCATATTGCATAATGGTTTCAGTAGGGACAATTTACTTGGTTTCTAGAAGCATGTTGTAGAGGTCCTAATGAGGTACATTACTCTTGAAGGCCACTACAAGAGGTTTCATCCTTTCCAGTTTTCTATGTTGAACCATTTTAGACATAATATTAGGATGAAATTTATTTTTTGGTTGTATTTCTCTCTTGTTTATTTTGTTCAAAAGGTCTTGATTAGTGGAAAATGCCTCCCCATGCGCCAAGGGCTTATATATTTCCTCTACCATCAAAATTCAGCCTTCACTTTGGTCCATACACTTTTTCTAAGGATTTATAGCCCCTCTTTATTTAGAATGGAGGAGGTTCCAAACCCTAAAAGAAAAAATATGGCATATCCAACCCCACCAATAAGTCGTAAGACTCTTCTCTATTGGACCCCACCAATTCTCTCCCTATGGAACCTTCACTATATTTAGTTGGGCCCAAAAATGTATCCTTTAAAAAACCATAGGTGGGTATCTGCTTATCCTCATCTAAGGAATAAACTTCTTCTCCTAGCTCTCCCTATCACAATTCTAGTCGTTGGTCTCCCCTGATCAATTACAACCCTCCTCCCTCTTGCAACCCTCCCCTTGAGGAATCCCCCATGAAATAAGTTACCCCGCTTGATTTCCCCTCCCCTTGTTTTTCTTGACACTCTAAATTCATTAATCATGTCACTTAATAGATTACTTAAAGCCACAACCCTTAGAAGCCCATTGTTCAAGAGCCTAGGGAAGTCATTTCTACCTACAATTCTTGTGAGCATCTGGGAGAGAAAGTGAATAACTTATGAAAAACAATAAATATTCACAATGATATTATCAAATGGAAACTTTCCCAATGACATGTAGCCAAGAGAAAGATACATAAACTAGAATCACTTTCTCTAGCTAAATCCCTAGAATGACAAGATGAGGAGATTGAGGAAAATGTCTAGGAGTATGTTAAGAGCCTGAAAGATTAATTTGAAAAATGGGAACAACTCAAAAAGGAGGTGGATGATATTAATATTTATATTGGTAACTTTGGTAAGTGGAGATACTTGGAACAATATGTTAAGTCACTTAAGGTGAATCAAGACAACATCCTCAAAAACATGAGGGAAATTGTAGTGTACTGCAAAGACTTGGTGAAAAACACTGCCACTACCCTCTAGGTGTTCCATTCTAAGCTTGAGAAAAATAAAAATAAAAGATGGAAGAGTTTATTGCCCAGGATAAATAAAATTTTCATGTTATTGATAACCAAATATATAGCAAAAAGAAGGCGTAACAAAACCTATATCAAAAAGAAGGTGACCAAACGAAAAAAATATTGATTAGCTTGACAGTTTTCCAACAAAGAATGATGATTATAAGAATAGTTCCTAAAGACAAGAAAAATTTTAAAGGTAAATAAAATAGAATATAATGAAATGTATACACAAAATACACCTAAAAACATTCTTTCTCCTCAAATAGAGCTTGAAGTAGAGTGCACCCTAACTCCACTTGATGTCCTCTTTTGATTTGTGATGGAGGAATCTGGTTTCTTATAAAACCAACAACATGATAGTAGGATCAATATGATGAATGATCAAATGGATAGCATGAGGGTAAGATAATGGAATATTATCTAGGTTATGGAAGAAGTAGATAAAAAAATTCAGCAACATAACAATAGGAGGAGAGAATATTCTCAAACAGGGTGAGAGGCCTCTTGTTATGCCCTTACCCCTATAGTGTGCATTGGGTTATGAGTAGTCGGCTTGTGACTACCTTAACTCTTAATTAAGTCATATTATCATTATTATATTTTTATTTAGTTATTAAGGTCATCCTAGAGCTTATATAAGGTTATCTAAGTTGGCCTAGGTGATATCCTAGGCATAAATAGGTATATATAGGAGGTTGTGAGTCTTATTTGATTATCATGTTGAGTATTGCATTCTTAGTAAAGAGTATTTGAGGTATCCCCCTCGAAGTGGATTAGGAGGTTTCCCCCTCAAAGTGGCATATTATTATCAAGTATTTGCAGCATATTCCATATTAAATTAGTCTTGTGCAAGTTGTGTCATTACGCCTCTCATTTATACAGTTTCCATGAGATAAATCAAGGTCCAAGATGGATTGGTCAATTGATGGATAGGATTGAATGAGGATTAGGACTTGGATCAAAACTTTTAGTCATGTGACAAGTATCACATGAGGGATAAGGGATAGGTTTAGGAAATGGATTAGGGCAATATCTTTATGTGAATGGCTAGGATTTGGAGATGTAGTATGAAATGGATGGATGATATGAAAAGTTGGTTTGACATTTGAAAAGTGTCTACGTTCAATGAATTTAGACAAGTTATTAAACAAAAAATGATTTCATTAATTATCGAAGAAGGGCGATGTGGAAGGATAAATTAATTAATTAATTAAAGTGGGAGATAAAGGAGAAAGATAAATTAATTAAGTAAATATTTAATTATTTAATGGCTTAGAACAAGGTGGGAGAAAGGTGATGGATAAATCAATTAAATAAATAATAAATATTTATTTAATTAATGGCTAGAATAAGGTAAAAGTCAAGTGTGGTCAAGGTACAGTCAATTTTTAGGTGTCTACATTTTACCCCTCTTTGATATGATGTTGTGTTTAAGAGAAGTAGCATAATTTCAAAGAAGGATAAAGCATAGTGGGTAGGAAAGATATAAGGACTAGTGGCATGATGCCCCAGTTACTAGTGTGTGCAAGTATTTTAACCAAGCCTAAAGTGCAAAACTAAAAGAAATGCAAACAAGGAAAACACAAACAACACCTCGAGATTAGGCTTGAGTTGAACTTGAACAAAACACCAGAAAAGGAATGATATTACCTTGTCCAAGTTGATTGGTTGGTTGGCCCTATTGATTTCTCAATTTTGTGTGCTCCTTCACTGATAAATAACATAAAATTGTATACAAAATGAAGTGGATGTGATGAGGATTTTAATGGTGCAAGTGGGTATTTTGATAGATGTTGGATATGGATGCGACGTGTGCTTGAAAGTTGCAGAAATGGAGGATGAATGTAAGTGTTTGAAGCTTGAGAGTACAAAATTGGATGTCCCAAATGAGGGGAAACCTCTAATTTTAGGGGAAAGGTCACGAATCAATGGTCAAGAGGCAGACACTTTGGACAAGATCAAGGGCTAGGGTGAGTTGAGAACTCACAAGCCCTCACATCTTGACATGTGACAGGTGATATGGCAACAAGGACATGAGGTGGAGGTACCTTCTAGTACCTTGGGATTGGAGAAGATCTCCTCATAAATGAGGTCCTTGTCCCCATGTGGGTGATTTGACCTTTGAAGAATTAAAAATTCCTTAAAAGACCTTGGAAGAATAAAAGTGAATTTAAAATTCACCTTGGGAAGGGCTTGCCTTCTCCGAAAAGAGAAAGAATTTAATAAAAGGTTGACTTGTGGATATGCCATAAATGGCATATAATGGTTGACCTAATCAAGTGATTAAGTTGTGCAAACAAGGTATTAGGTGGCTAATGAAGAATTAAGGCAAGTGGGTTATGATGGAGGATGTGACATTAAGTGTGTGCACATTCATAATCAAAGATTAATTAAATTAATCCAGATTAAGGAAGGGTTAGGTGGCTAATGATGATTATGAGCCAACTTGCAAAAGTTGGAGGATGTGACACCTCCTAATCATGGATTAGGGATGTGTCACATCCCTAATGACGGGATTAGGAGATGAAGTAGGATTAAGTGATGATGGGACATAAAGGGAATTAAATAAGTGGTTATTTATTTAATTCTTTGGAAGAAAGGGATAAAGGGGCAAGGTATTTAATTATTTAGCTAAATACCTGAAGGATTTAGAGGAATTTAGGGGTATTAATTAAATAATGGCAATATTATTTAACTAATGTGGATAAAAGGATATTTAGACGAAAAAGGATAAATTTGACTAAATGTAAGAGGTCAAATTTAGATGTCTACATTTTTCCCTTCTTTGAGATGGTGTTATGAAGTAGCATCATTTCAAAGAATATTAAAAGATATCACCAAGAATAATATGGTTAGATTGGGAAAGATGCCTCCATCATTCAAAGAAGTGACTAGGGGGAAAGATGATGGGAGTGAAGATTAAGATTAGGGATTGAGGATGCCCCCTTGAGAGGACATACAGGTTCAAGAAAACACAGGTGTGCTCTCGAAATGGATGAGATGATGAAAGAGTAGATGGGTAAGATGAGACAAAATAAAGGATAAGAGAGGATGATAAGAGATAAGATATTGGGCAAAGAAGATGAGAAGAAAGAAAGCACAAATGGAGTCAAGGAAAAATATGATGTTGCCCCAATCAAGCTACAAGCCAAGATGGACTGATGATGGATGGAGTGTTGTTGATGAGAGAATGATATATCCTGAAACAACACAAGGGTAGGGAAGAATACACCTAAATTTTGACGATGATGAGAGTTTTGTTGATGAGGGAAGGATACATACCAAAAAAACACAAAAGGATGGGGAAGGATACATCTCGATGATGATGAGAGTGTTGTTGACGAGGGAAGGATACATCCCAAAACAACACAAAATGATAGGGAAGGATACATCCCAATGATGATGATTGGTTCAAGGCTTGTAGAAAGGTTGGGAATAGGACCTAGGATGTGATCAAATGATTTGTGTTAGATTGAATGGATTAGTATTGGAGGGAGATGTGATATTGTTAAAATTAATGAAGATGATGGGGGGAAATATGCTTAGAATAACAAATCTATATTATCCTAAGAAGATGGATGAAAATATGCTTAGAATAAAAAATCTCTATTATCCTAAGTAGATTGAAAAGATGATGAAATGATGAGGAGGATGGATGAAAAGATGCTTAGAATAATAAATCTCTATTATCTTAAGAAGATTGGAAAGAAAAGATGCTTAGGATAAAAAATCTCTATTATCCCAAGCAAATTAAAGAGATGATGAAAGCAGATAGGATGGATAAATGAGGGAGAGTGATGAAGAATGAATGGATTAGAAATATTTAGGGTGAATGGATGGGGAGGGGTTTGGATAGATGAATGGATAGTAACCAAATCAAGAAAGTTAATTGTGATGTGTTATGATTCCATGTAATGAGCACTTAATTTGATACAGCATGAGATACTATGCACCAAGGTATGAGGAACCAAGGTGGCATTGTATCACATGCATAGGACTGACACAACAAACAAAAGGTTAGTCCAACATCTCAAAGTCATAGGGGCTTTGGTTGGGCTTGATATTGAGATAACCACAAACACAAAGGATTCCCTAGCATAACACAAGACCACGAGGATATTGGTGGGTACTACATGGGACAACCAAGAAGATAGAAGCATACAAAAAGGTCAAGAGACATCCCTATGTTTATGTAGTCAAATCACACCATGATATGATGGATCATGGTGACCTTGATGAGGTATAATAGGAAGCTCAAATGATAAAAAAATGTCAAAAGCATCAAAATATCACAATCAATTTCAAACATCCATTGCCACAGGATCAAAAGGGTGGATGGGATTGATGTGGTATGTTAGGAAGGACACATCCTGTTGAGACCTGAGATAAAAACTAAACTAAATGATCAACATGAATCAATATACTCAAAACTGATTAGATCTCGTGATACTAGTGACCTTTGTTTGTAATTACCAGCTAGGATAGAGACATATTTGATGACATGACAAAATAACAAGGCATAATATAGACACACCCTAAGGACCTAGGGGACACAGTATCGACACACCCTAAAGACCTAGGGGCTTGGGGGTTGATCAAAGATCAACCTTGCCTAGCGCAGAGCCCTCTTAGTTCAACCAAAGACCGATGACTGACCATGGATAAAAGTGTAAAGAGGATGATGTAGACCATGATGGATGATAAAGACCAGATGGAAAAATTCCCTAGGGGTGGATCAAATGATCAACCTTTCCTACATGAATGCGCAAGGGCAATGTATTTCAACACAAGGCTAAAGGCAGACAATGAACATGGGAGGATGAGATGATGATGATAAATAGATACAATAATGGAACTAATATGATGAAACAAGATAGACGTGGTGGATAAGATGATGGATATGCATAAGATGTGGGGTAATGCAAAGCTAAGGGATGGGATAGTTATCCATATCGTCAAAAGATGAATGGGGAGGATGATATAATGGATAGATGAGTGATAAAGAGTGATAGGAGATAAGATAGATGTGAGCAATAGATAGAAGTGATGACAAGGAGATGAATGGAATTGGATTGCATGGGGTAGCCTATAGCTATATACCAATGACAAGGGATTATGAGATGGAAGGAAAATATAGATAAATGGATGAAGTGATAAATATAGGGGGATAGAAAGATGCTAGGATGGAGGGATAGAGGGATAAGGATTTAGATATATAGAATGGATTACCGGATGGATAAATGGATGGGGAGATAAGGATGAAAATATGGAAGAGGACTAGTGGATGGGTGGATAGGAATATAAGGATTTGGAAGATGGGAGGGATTACTGGATGGATAAATGGATGGGGAGATAAGGATGAAAATATGTAAGAGGACCAGTGGATGGGTGGATAGGAAGATAAGGATTTGGAAGATGGAAGGGATTATCGGATGGATAAATGGATGGGAAGATAAGGATGAAAATATGGAAGAGCACTAGTGGATGGGTGGATAGGAAGATAAGGATTTGGAAGATGGAAGGGATTACTGGGATGGATGGATGGATGATGTCACCAAGGACTATGTCACAAAGAAGGAGATTACCCACTCTAGATATTTCATGTGTGATGAGACAAGAGGGATGGAAGATAACAGGATGGTGGATAATAGAAGATAGACAGGTGTGGATAGGATGCGGGGATAAGGGGGAGGATGGAGAATGGAGGATGGAGGAGGATAAGGGATATGGTGGCATATGGATGAGGAGAATGTATGCCAAGAGGTTTCCAAATAATTTATTTATATGTGCCTCTATATTGATCAAGATCACAAGGAAGATGGAGGGACTGGATATAAATGGGATGTGATGGATAGGATGTAGAAGATATGGTAGATGTAGGAAATGGAGGAAGGGGATACATAGATGGAAGTTTCCCCCAATTGTGGAAGTAAACTGAATGGGGGATTTACACATGATGCATTTTTACCAAGTTTTCATCATGGCACTTATCCAAGGCACTTGTTTTCCAAGTTTTCACCATTGGACAGATTATTTCTCTTTACTATTTTTTGGATTTTGGACTTTTTTCTGATTTTTGGAATTTTTGGACAGAAATGATGATGGAGATGGATGAAGAGAGGGCTATGGATAAATGGATTTTAAATACATGTGATAAGGGGATGGAAAAAGGACTCAAGCATCAAGTTCCATATGAGTTAATAAGAGCCCATGTGTAAAGCGACTATTGGATATTGGCACAACCTTATTAGAATGGATGGATTATGCAAGAGGATGGATTAAATGGATTTGATGGGGGGGATATGGGGGATAGTGGATGGGATGTTGGAAAGTGTATGTATGGAATGATGGAGTGGATGTGTGACGTGGAAATATGTTTAGGACCAACATTGGCACATGTGGTGGGGGATGTGCAAGGATAGGAGGATGAATGGATGGAGAGTGTGGGGATAATGGAGGAGTTGGGATAGTGAATTTTGGGACATAGGGACCCAAACTAGATTTAGGAGATGGAGGATGTGAATAATTTCTAGTTGGATTCGCAACTTTGGATATCGTTATGGATTTTTCATTTGAAGGAACTGCATCATTTTTCTTGGGAATCCACATGGTTTTGATTTTTGCTTTGGTGGGCCTATGTGGCCTTTCGGATGGATTTGGATTTTGCATTGTATTTTTCTTTTCATCAACATGTCTTTTTAAGGGGACATGAGGAGCTTTAGATTCATGTGGATGTTTAGATTTATGCATTTTTTCTTTGGCATCCAAAGTGCTTTTAATAGCAATGGGATGGGTATGAGGCGATGGATGATGTGGAGATGACATGGATGGAGTGATAGAGGTAGGATTTTGATGATGATGCATGGATGGAGGATGTGAGATAGCATGCATGGAGCAATGCCTTTGTTGATCCTGATCAGGGATTATGAATTTAGAATTCTTATGAAGTGTGTTAGGGACAGGTGATGGATGGATGAGAGGATGAAGAGGATAAGATGGAGGGGGTGATTTTTGGATATAAGGGCCCAAAATGGATGTTGTATATGGAGGATTTATTTTGGTGGATGGAGGTATGTAAGGACCCAAAATAGATGCAGTAGATGGTGGATGGAGGGACATAAGGACCCAAAATAGGTGCAATAGATGGAGGATGAGTGATGGTGGATGGAGGGACATAAGGATCCAAAATGGACTTAGAGGATGAGGGAGGAATACGGGCAGTTGTTTTGAGGTAATATGATGGAGGAGGATGGATGGCAACAAATGGTTTGGTAGAGTGATGGGAAGTGCCTCTCATTCCTTTGGATGAGGCTTGCTTAGGATGTATGGAGGTTGTACCAAAAATTTTGGATTGTGATTCTTGGGAGATATATCCAAGACCTTGTGTATCTGGATGTTCTTTGACCTGGATGGGCTCTAAAGTAACTTTCTCATGAAGGCCTAAAACTTTTCAATGATAGTTCATATTCATGAGCATGAGATCTATGGTAGGATTCTTATTCTTTTGGAAGCATGATTTGAGTTCATTAGCAGGTGGAAGAGGTAGGGTGGTGCATATTCTTTTTTTTTCTTTTGCAAGGAGACCACCATGGATAAGTGTAATGTTACTAAGGTGATATAAAAGTGGTGTTGGGATGGTAGGGTTAGGTGGCGATGAAGGATCATGAGACGAAGATGATGGGATGAAAGGATCTTCATTATGAGGAGTGGGTGATAAGGGCTCATGAGATGGATCGATTGGATCTTTAGTGCAAAGGGGATCATGGGATGGAGCAGATGAGCTAGTGTGATCTTGAGATGGAGTAGAGAGGATGATAGGATCATGATTTTGGTGAGGATGGGGATCATGAGATGGAATGGATGGGATAATATGATCTTGGTATGGAGCAGATAGGATGGCAGGATCTTGATTTGGAGGAGGGGATATGCTTGTATGCTTTGGATTAAGCTCTTGGCATGACTCATCTTGTGTGGGAGGCATGGTGAGGGAGGATTTTTGGAGGGACTCCTCAAGTGGGGGAGATAGGAGGATGGGAGATTCATGAAGGTCATGGGATTTTAGTTCGGTGATAGTAGGACTAGGAGGAACGGATTGGATTCTGGTGTCTTCACTGGTTTCATTGGTTCCAAGAGTAGAAGATAGGAATTCAATGGATTTGGTGGGTTTTATGGTTTCAACTATTTGGATGGTGTTAGGAATGGTAATGGGAGTGATAGGTGTAGAATGGAGGAGAGCCTCATCACTAGTGACTGAACATGATAGAGTGGGATGGCATGGTTCCACAACATCAAGATGTGGATTTGGGGATGTCTCTTCTATCATGATTCCTTGGATGACACTCGAAAGGGATGTAGTATTATGTGGGTTGATGGGAACGGATGGAGGATTATGGATGGATGGAGGGCTAGGATTAGGGATTGGTGGATTAAGATTAGATGAATAGATGTAATCAATGGAGGACTAGGAGTAGGTGAAGGATTAAGCTAGCTGGATGGATCAAGATTAGATGGAGAATTGAGGTAGGTTGAATTGGCAGGAGGATTAAAATATAATGGAATGGAAGGGGGGTGATACAAGAGGACGTGGATGATGAACTAATATAGTAGGATGTGGTTGTTAGATTGCATTGGGAAGATTGGGATGGTGGATTAAGATATGGTGCAGGAGCACCTTGACACAATTGTGCCACCTTGTGGATTTTTTTTTGAAATGTGATCCTATTTTAATGTCTCAACCTTATTATAAGGTATTTGAGGTTATTTTCATATGATTAGGAGGTTAATATTTAAGGTTTTTTGTAAAAGTTGTCTTACAAGTTTGTAAAATTGTTCAAATTGCACAAAGGCAACATTAGGAATATGAAGGGTCATCTTGGTTTTTGTGTTGATAAGTGTTTAGGAGGTAGTTAGAAGTCTAAAATACAGTTTTAATGCCTTTATAAAGGATTTGTAGACCATTTTCAATTTGTGGGTGGTTGAAAACTTGAAATCTAATCTTGGAAAACATAATTTTCTATAATTTTCTTCATAAATTCATAGTTTCCAGCCCTTGTACAGATATGTGCGAGCTCAAGTGTCTGGATAATAGTTTGTAAATTATAATAGGCTTAATGACCTCCCATTTTATTTTTGTCTCATGTAAATTGGTTTAGATTTGTGCAAGATAATTGAAATTTGGTGCTGATAGGTGAAACCCTAATTTTAGGGTAAATAGAGGTATGTAAAACGATGTTTCTCATGTTTTAAACATTGAAACCCATTTAGTTTCAGTGTTTCCACTCTTTGTAAAATATTATTCCATGTTATAAAGTCTTTGGATAAAAAAGGTTACGGTAAAGTGAGTGGGATTATTATTTCTGATTGTATTTTATGTCTCAGTCCAGAAACAGGGCAAACAAGAGAGTAATGATTTAGGGTTTGTGTAAATATCTTGAGAAATGGAATTTTTGAATTTTTTTAAAGAATTATAAGGTCTTAATTAACATATTCCAAGTGTAGGATAGGAGAAAAATTTTGTGGAGTTAATAAATTTAATAAACCCCATTTGGTGTGAAGGCCTATTTAGGTCTAAATTCAGACTGAGAAAGTGGATTTTTTAGAGACAATCATACAAAAGACTTATATCTCATTTTTGCATGTGTTCTTAATGATCCAAATGGGTATTTTAAAGGGGGATTTGTTTTAGGTTTCTATGCATAATTGGAGATTAAAATTCTGACAGTTTTTGTTTTGATGGCTACTAACCATATATGCCATATATGCAGTCAAAGAAGGAAGTGAAGTTTGTGTGTAAGGGAAGACTTTGGGAAGTGTTTTGTTTTGTTATTTTTCTTTATATGAATATGTATAAATCAATGAATGGATTATTTGTGCCTTCGAAGGCTAATTTTTTTATTTGTAACCATTGAGTGTCATTGTGAAAGATTGGAGGATAGTCATGAAGAAGTGATGAAATATGAATGGGCAGTCAATGTAATAGTTTGTTTTGGGTTAAGTTGATATTAAAAAAGTGTTTTGAAGGTCATTGGAGGATATTGGGAACTCTAAATGAAAATTTGAGTTTTTGAGTTAAGTCTTGTGAAGGAAAATGTGAATTGGAGTTGAGTAACCAAATAATGATGATTTTGGTGTTTTTTCTAATGACATTGAGATAGTTGTGTTTCTTCCTCTAGCTCTGCATTAGGATAAGAGGACATGGTTGGAGGATTAGGATAGAAATATGTGGATGTTGGATTAATATAGGAGGATGTAGATGTTGGATAGGAGAGAGATGTAGCAGGAGAACATGATGAATATGTGGATGCTGAGGATACTGGATATCCCTTGTCAAGGGTAGCATAAGGACTATTATTAGATGTGAATGGAGGCATAGGAGGATAGCTCGTAGGAGTGGTTGGATTTTGGGAGGGGATTAGAAGAAGCTTTCTAGCAATGACAGAATCAAGGGGATCTATATTATATTCATCTTGATCAACAAGACTTTCATTATCGTCATCAACGTAGTTGGGATTCCCCTTGACCACCATTGTTGGTTGCACTGGTGAAGGATAGGGATTCGTGATATTTGATTGGATGGATTTAGATTGAAAAGATGGGGATAGTTGATTAGAAGGAAAGAACAGATGATGAAAGATAAATAGGATGGATCAGAAGAAAATGGGAGAAGAGATCTTAAGAATTTTTTTTATATCGGAAGATCTTAGACATGGATAGACTAAAGCTTAAATTGGGATTTAGGTTAAGCTCAGGTTGGGATTGGATAAAAGCTCAGATACGGACTAGATTGAAGCTCATATTAGGATGATGGGATTAAATCTCATATTAGGATGATGAGATTAAAGCTCATATTATGGGCCAGAACAGTCCACGGGTGATAGGATTGAGAAAAAAATTAAAATTAAAATTTTCAATTTTTTTGGTTTTTTCTGTCGTAGTAAATCGATTTTTTGGAGGTCTTCGAAGAAGAATTTGGGGTTGAATTAGTTCTCTTGGAGACCTTTCCAATGGTGTAAACATTTTTTAATTTTGAGCACTGAGTAGAAATTTATGACCCCGACAAGTCAGGGTAAAGCAATTCCTAGTTTTAAAAAAAAAATGGATGGTTTGGGGATGAATAGAAAGAAGAGGAATGATTGGATTATGATTTTGGACTAAGGAAGATGTGGGATAATTGTGGTATGAAGGATTGACTCTCTATATTTTTTATGGGAAGTGGATTCACCTCTGTATATAACAAATTCGGTTGTCCAGGGAGAGAAAATTCGCCCCAAAACATCAGTTAAGATCGCCCAAAATAGCAAATTTGCCCAAAAAAAAAAGAAGGATTGCCCCTAGGAGAAAATTCACCCAACCAGGAGAGTAGGATCGCCCAAAACAGTAGTCAAAATTTCCCAAAAGAGCAGATTCACTCAAACAGAAAAGCAGGATTGCCCAAAATAGCAGTCAGAATTGCCCAAAATAGCAGATTCACCCAAACATAAAAGCAGGATCAACCCTAAGAGAAAAGTCACCCCAAAACAGCTGCAAGTTCACCTAAATAGCTAGAAAATTTTCCCAAATAGCTGACGAGTTTGCCTAAACAGCTGAAGACACCGAAGAATAGGCAGATGCGACCAAATAACGGACAAGTGTGACTGAAGAATAAGCAAGGATGACCTTGAGGATTTCCTAATGGGATGAAAACTACAACTAAACTAATTTGAACAAAGACTTGGACGAAGGACGAGATCAGAACGGAGGAAACGAACATCTAAATGGACCCAAACGAAGAACGGGATAGCCAACAGAAAGAATGGATTCACCTAAATGGATCTGAACAGAGACTTGGATAAGGGATAGGACCACCAAAGGAGAATTGGATTTGCCTAAATGACTCCTAGTGGGGACTTGGATGAAGAACAAGACAAAAAATGGCCAAATGGACACCAAAACAGACCCAAACGAGGTCCTGGATGAAGCACAAAAGGAAAATTCGCCCCTCTATTAAGGAAGGCTTTCCCCTGCACTAAGAAATTTTACCCAAGAAGGTGGAAAATTTTCCTATGACAAGGAAATGGGCGAATTCGATGAACGGGACGAAGAACGGATGTCGGAACAAACCCAAATGGGGGCCTAAATGGAGAATGGGGTAGCAAAACAGATGGATGAGTCTGACTAAATAGACATGGTTGGAGACTCAAATGGAGTATAGGGCCACTAATGGACAAATGGATACACCCAAAGGGATCTGAACAAGGACTAGGACGAAGAACATGAAAAAAGATGACCAAACAGACACCAAAATGGACCCGAGAGAGGTCTCAGACGAAGAACAAAAGGAAAATTCACCCCTTTATTAAGGCAGGTTCGCCCCTACACTAAGAAATTTTACCCATGTACTAATAAATTTCACCCAAGAAGGTGGAAAACTCGCCCAAGTACAAGGGACAATCGATTTTGCTAAGGGGAATGTAGGACAGGACTAGAACAGGGAAGCAGAATCACCTCTAAAGGTAAGAGGGACTATAGTAAAGGACAACAAGCATGAAAAATAGTAGACAAAAGGATAGCCTAACTTGACCGAAAATAAAAGCACTAGTATCACGCAAAGAAGACACTCTAGGCAACACGATCCTAGAACTAATGATAAGGGTGTCTATCTAGGTTAAACAAGGCTATCTAGGGAGTCCTTGATATACGCACGATATGTGGGGCACAACCGTGAACACCGACCCATCACAAGTGTGAGTCGGGAGCCCCAGTGAGGTACTAGAAACTCATACCAACTCTTCACGTCTTATCTAGGTATCACCCTAGCTTCAAGGCTCCACCAAACATGACGTGACTAGATTGAGGTACAACTTTTGCTCTCCCTCTTTATATACCTTGTCGATAACACGTGGTTGGCATCGTCCCCTGAGTGATGAAATCCTAGGCAGGTCCCACTAATGGGATAAGACACTATATGTCTCGGTTGGTCCCCAGGCTCACACGTAGCACAAGGGGAGAGCCTAGATGCACTAGCACCTCCTAGGAAGACTAAATTGGACTAGAGCAAGCTACAATTTATCATCACCTAGGATCACCAAGTGGCGCAAGGGTATTGGATGCGTCAACAACCCACTCAAAAGCATGAAAAACAAGTTAATTGACCCTTTAATTAGAGCTAGGTGTGCCTAGATTAGTATTAAAAAAATGACAAACAAAACTAACTAACTGTGCTTGGACCGATCATCCTATAGAAGATGTGTTAGTAGTTTTAGACCATTGATCTTGGACGAATGAGTAATAGCTGCACAGATTGCTAGGTGTAAGTAAGGACACTCGCAAATAGCCAAGTTAGTGGATTAGTATCTGAAAATGGAAGCAAAACGACACATAAAATGGAAGAGTAGAGTTTTGGATTCACCTCAGATTCGCCTTTGTGTGAGGCAAGTTCGCTCATTCTATTGAGTAAATTCACCCATCTATACAGTCAACTCTACCCCTCTATTAAAGCAGGTCCACCCCTCTGTAAAGGTAGGTTCGCCCCTTTGTAAAGGTAGGTTTGTGCCTTGTAAACGCATGTTCGCCCCTCTGTAAAGGTAGGTTCATCCCTCTGTAAAGGTAGGTTTGCCCCTCTATAAAGGCAATTTCACCCCTCTCTAAAGGCAGGTTCATCCCTTTGTAAAGGAAGGTTCACCCCCCTGTAAAGGCAAGTTCACCCCTCTATAAAGGTAGGTTCGCCCCTCTATAAAGGTAGGTTCGCCCCTCTGTAAGGGTAGGTTTTCCACTCTATAAAGGAAATTTCACCCCTCTGTAAAGGAAGCTTCACCCCTCTATAAAGGAGGTTCGCCCCTCTGAGCAGATTCGCCCAAACAGAAGGTAGGTTCGCCTATTGCCATAAGGACAAGCAGGTTTTCCCTTGAGAGCAACTTCACCCCTATGAAAGTCAAGTCACCCCTGTGCAAAGTCAGGTTTGCCCCTCAAGGCAGTTTCACCTCTATAATTGCAAAACGTAAACAACATAAAATGTGAAAGAATAAACACATGACATGAGTCCCACCGGGCATGCCAAAAATGTGTGCAGGTGTTTTAACCAAGCCTAAAGTGAAAAAATAAAAGAAATGCAAACAAGGAAAACACAAACAACACCTTGAGATTAGGCCTGAGTTGAACTTGAACAAAACACAAGAAAATGAACGATATTACCTTGTCCAATTTGATTGATTGGTTGGCCTTGTTGATTGCTCAATTTTGTGTGCTCCTTCAATGACAAATAGCATAAAATTGTATGCAAAATGAATTGGAGGTGATGAGGATTGGAATGGTGCAAGTGGGTATTTTGATAGATGTTGGATATGGATGTGATGTGAGCTTTAAAGTTGCAGCAATGGAGGATGAGTGCAAGTGCTTAAAGCTTGAGAGTGCAAATTTGAATGTTTTGAATGAACTGGTTAATTGTTAAATGTCCCAAATGAGGGAAAATCCTCTAATTTTAGGGGAAAGGCCACTAAAGAATCAATGGTCAAGAGGCAGCCACCTTGGACAAGATCAAGGGCTAGAACAAGTTGAGAACTCACAAGCCCTCACATCTTGACATGTGGTGGGTGATATGGAAACAAGGATATGAGGTGGAGGTACCTTCTAGTACCTTGGGATTGGACAAGGTCTCCTCGTAAAGGAGTTCCTTGTCCCCATGTGGGTGAGTTGACCTTTGAGGAATTAAAAATTCCTTAAAAGACCTTGGAAGAATAAAAGTGAATTTAAAATTCACCTTGGGAAGGGGTTACCTTCTCCAAAAAGAGAAAGCATTTAGTAAAAAGTTGACTTGTGGATATTTCATAAATGGCATAAGGATTAGGTTGACCTAATCAAGTGATTAAGTTGTGCAAACAAGGGATTAGGTGGCTAATGAAGAATTAAGGTAGGTGGGTTATGATGGAGGATGTGACATTAATACCAATTAAGGGTGTGCACATCCATAATTAAATATTAATTAAATTAAACTAGATTAAGGAAGGGTTAGGTGGCTAATGATGATTAGGAGCCAACTTTCAAAATTTGGAGGATGTGACACCTCCTAATCATGGATTAGGGATGTTTCACATCCCTAATGATGGGATTAGGAGATGAATTAGGACTAAGTGTTGATGGGACATAAAGGGAATTAAACAAGTGGGTTATTTATTTAATTCTTTGGAAGAAAGGGATAAAGGGACAAGGTATTAAATTTTTTAACTAAATACCTTAAGAATTTAGATGACTTTAGGGGTATTAATTAAATAATGGAAATATTATTTAACTAATGTGGATAAAAGGATATTTAAATGAAAAGGGATAAATTTTACTAAATGTAAGTGGTCAAATTTAAATGTCTACAACTGGTAAGGATGAGGAAAGCTAATGAGGATGTATTAGTATTGTTAAGTGTAAAATGAGATCCTAGATCTAACTAGTAGATTAACCCAGTAAAATCCTTCATTGGCATAACATTGGAACACAAACCAACAAGGATGTTAGTATTGGCACCCTACCTCAAAGGAGGGCCAATCTACCTTGGATTAGTTCCTTTGTTGCAAAGAAAATAGATTGATTGAATGTGATTTAATTAACCTAATTATTATGAAGACCTAATCTAAAAATATGAATAATTTGCATTAGATGGAAATATAAATTGATGAAATAATTGCATATCCAAAAACAGATAGAAGGGAATGTTTGATATCAAGGAGAGCCTATAATAGCTGGACTAGGGCATTGGGAGGTCCAGTCATAAAATGAGGGTTTTGAATACTTTGAATAAGGATCTAGAAGCTATAGGTATGAATAGTATAGTTTAATTTTGAATTGTCTTCTCCTCAGAGCTTAAATATAATGCAATGATTAGCTTCCCTTGAAGTTTTACTTCTCCTTATGAACTTACTGATACCTCTTGTGCATAAAATGCAATGTGCAAAATATTTTGATTATCTTTCTCTTCCTTTCTTTTCAAAAATTTCATGGAATTTCCCGTTTGTTTGCCCATGGTATCCTCCATCTTCTGTTGTCTATGTGCTTTCACAAAAATACTTCTAAAATATCATGCTATATGTCCATAATTGTTACACATATAACATTGTAGTCCATAAAAGGATCACATGAATTTTGCAGTTCCTAATTGAGAACCCATAAGTACTTATATTCTTGTTCCAACCAAAATTTATTGCACATGTTCTATAGTCTCTTGCACTATGACCAAAATTATTACATGAAAATAAATAACCATAGGAAAAATTTTGGAACCTTGTCATGTGTGCTTGCCTTGGAAGAAAATATCTTTTGAAGTTTTCTCTATGAGGAATATTGGTTTTCTATGGAACATAATTTTCCTTCCTCCTGTTGCTCTCATTTTTAGATTTTCCTATAGTTACCTTCTTAGTTGGTTCTTTGGAATCTTCTATGTTGGCCATTTTATTTTATTCATATTCAAATCTAGTATTTATAGATGGTGACCTTTTCTTTTTTATAATATCACTCAATATCTTGGTACTCTTTTCAAATTTGAGACTTATGTTTAACTTGGAGGTTGTTTTTTCTAGTTCCTTTCTTAAGGAAATAATTTTAGATTCCAACCTCTCATAATCTTCTTCCTTTCTCTTCAATTGAATTCTTATCTCCTCTTCAATCCTTGTTGCTTCTTCAATTTGAATTTTTAGATCAATGATCATCCTTTCAGATTCTTCAAGATTTTGTGAGAACTTTGCCTTATTTTCACACTCCTCTTCTTCATATTTATGAAGCTTATTTTAAAATATTATTCCTAAGTAACTTGACCTCACTTTCCATGTGTGCTCCTAATATCTACCTCCAATTGGTTAAACTATATCCGAAGAAACTCGTCTTAATACCAATTAATGAGCACACACTTATGCTAAGAGAGGGTGAATAAATATAAGACAATATTTTTTAATTTTTCAACACTTAACAACTATAAAAATATCAATCACACAAGATATAAAAATTATGCAATACAAGAACACAAGATTTACACATAAACACTTATAGAAGAAAACTACAAAAAAATATTTCTCTATATATAAAATTTTATTTACAAGTTTTTTAGGTACCAACCCACAAGAGACACCAATCCCCTATTAAATTATTTGTAGACACCAACCCACTAGATACACAAATCCACACTTGTATAATTTGTAGGCACTAACCCATTGGAGACACCAATCCCCAGAATTGAGAACCAACTCAACAAGAGACACTATTCTCTTCTTTTGATAGGAGGTACCAACCTCTTTTTCTCAAAAATTGCTTCATAAATCTCTCATATTCACTCATATATATGTACATGATATTCATTGATATATCTCCACATATTTTGTGTTCTCTCTCTCATCTCATACTTCTTTATTAATATGCCTTTATATAAAAATTATTTCTTATATTTGTATATATATACTCATATGTCTTCTGTTGTATATGAATTGTCCTTTTTTACTCAACACACTTCACATGTTTCACCATAAATCACAAAACTCTTTATATACCTTCACCAAGGGAGGAAACTCCATCAATGGATACATACCTCAAGACAAAGGGGGGCATCTTTTTTCGATATACACACTTTATGCTTTATTGATGCCTCTTCATAATGAATCATTGTGTATCATATCTTTAATCACTGCCTTAGAATCTAATCGCCAATCCTAAAATATATCCACTACCCTTTATAACATCTTTGTTGCTCCTCACTTATGAATAATTACTTATACATTAATTTTTGTGTCTTTATTTACTAATTGTTGCTAATTAATACCTTGGTCGTTGCCTTTGTTACATATAATTGTTGCCTTTGTAATCACTACCTTCACAACCTTAATCACTCCTTTTATGTATCTTCATTGCTAACCATTATAATCTATTAATATCTTTCTTTTAGATTATATTAATCGTTGCTCTTATTACACTACTTCTTTTATCTAAAAAAAAATTCTTGTATCACACATATTTTAGGTCATTTAAAAAAATTTAAATACCTTAACCTGGGCACTAAAACACCAATGTCAGCCAGCACTTATTATCTATTAATTGGAATTTATTTTTTATAATGATCACCATAAGGAGGAATTCATCCAGCATAGTGATTGATAGAAGGAAACGCCAAAGTAGATAGAGAAGTCAACAGTATTTGACCTTCTTTCTAACCTCATCCTTTCATCATGGATAAAATACTCTTCATGTCTTTGACATTAATGACAATTAATCTAACAATCTTGGACAATGAATTCCTTCTAGACATCAATGAAAACATTTGCAACAAAGGTAATTGCTTCCAACCATAAAGATTTTAAAAAGGGTAAACTTCTAGAGCTTGGTTGGAAATAATTTCTTTTACTGATGTGGATTGCATTGAGATCACATTTTTTAGCTCATTTGGTAGGCATGCTAAAGTTAAATTTTAGTGTTCTCAATTAATTCACTTTTTGGTTAATAGGGAAATGAAGAAGAACAAATCATGAATAATTTTCTTAATATAATCTTTTATACAAAAAATTGTGGTGAAAGATATAAAATAAAGGAGTAACTTGAAGATTATAAGTCTTCACTTGAAATTCTCCAAATGTATAGAATATATGTTGAGGGTGATGAACTACATTTTAATTTTTTGTATGATTCAATCATGGATGAGTATGCCAACATTTGTAGTGTAGCTAGGTTGTGGGGTATAAATTAACCAAATCACTCACATGATTTAGATCAAATTGAGGTTGCATTTGCACATGTTGAATCTCAACTTGATGTTCAAGATGATAATTTACCCATGTTGATTTATGTTCAAATTTTAATTTGCTTCATGCTCATGAGGATCTTGTATATTTATGTTGTCAAATTGATGAGCATGAATAGGGCACCTAGTATTTGTTTTTTCATGTTTCGATAGCAATCATATCCACCTCCAACATGATGACTTATGCACTACCAATTTACATGTGCATTCAAGCAAGAGATAATTCTTGTTACAACTCAAAGATAAAAGAAAAATGGGTTTGATAGAGTTCAAATATTTCAGTAGGCTAGTCTTTGGTAGAAGCAAGTTATAGCAACAATTTTTCCATAGCCTTGTGCATGTAGGGTCAAACTTGAAATTATATTTCTAAGTTTTACTTGCAACAATACCCTCAATTTTCTAAAGCCTCCATGTCATTGATTGTAAATGGTTTCCTTGTATATGTCTTATCTTGATTTTTTGCATATACTATGTTTTATTTGTGTTGTGTTGAGTCTCGTATATTATTATGTTTGTGCAATCATGACCTTGTTTATCATGATGAAGTTTAAGTCACTCCCAATCATTATTTTTATCCATTTTTGTTCTATAGACTATAGAAATATATTCTTATTGTGCCTACAAGAAGCGCACATCCCCAAATAAAACCTATTAGGACTTAATTTTGTATTGTACAATTATTTTCTTGAGTCTCCTTCACTTTTGTATGTTTCAAGAACATAAATTGCCCCCATTTATAGTTGATCTAATAAATATTAAATGGGTCTCCCTTGGTCAAATGTTCTTATATGTCTCTAATTCCCCATGTTCTTGTAGTGTGTTATAGTTACCAAATTTCTAAAGAATGTTTAAATTGTTTGGTTATATAGAGGAGGGGGACTGACTACTCCAAGACCCCAGGTCACGGGAGGGTCCTAAGCAATAGCCTACCCTAATCTACCTCAAGCTTACTAAATGATTTAAAAAGGTTAATCATTTAGGGTTAAAAATGAATGGCATTTTGGTCGCTTCTGTCCTTTTTCTAACCTTAATTTTTTAGGGGGTCAAATGAGCTGATTTCCATAGTTCAATCTGTGACTCAGACAACTCACTGCCTAACGACGGTAGCATAGGATGCACACGCCAGTGTGGCACATTGGCATCTCAGTGTGGCACTGGCATCCGTACGGATAGAGAGTGTAAGGAACGAAAAAAAACACTAGGATACAAGATAATATATTGACTAAAAGATTTTATATTATGACAAAGTGTAAAGAAAGTACAAAAATGTAGTATAACAAGAAGAACACTTTAACTAGTTTATCTTTGAATTGACAAAGAAGGATAATAATGTGATACCAAAATTCGTGCAACTCGATCCTTCGAATAACTCCAACCGAAAAGTACCTACACACATAAGAACAAGGAAAATTTTGGGGTTGTTTTTAGAGGACTGCCTCAATCAGTCCCTCGCTTTGGTTTTTCTACCTCCATATATAGCCAAATAGAAATGATGTAGAAAAGATAAAGAGAGTGTATTGGAAATGGAACACTAAGAAATACACATAACACAATATGTTACTATGCAAGTATGATGCTACAAAAGTAAGTGAAAATGGTGGATATCACCTTCACATCCGCGTGCTCTCAAGGCAAGTAGAGGAAGGTGCAAGCTTGTAAGTTCTCCAACAACACTATCATAATGAATGGAGTGGAGAAGCCAAAAGATCAACAACTTGAAGCTACAATGGAGGTGGTGAAACTTGAAAGTGTGTGAGTTAATCATAAAAACATCAAGCATTTATTCTAATATGTGGAAGTGGTGAAGAAGTTGTGAAGAAGTTGAATGGAATGAAGAGTTAGACAATTTGAAGGAAAAATGGAGGCCAAGGAGTCATTTTGCATCGGTTAAATGGGTAGGAGGCATTATGGTTCATGTCCAATGGAGGAATGTAATGCCTCTATAGATTCTAGAGGTAGGAATCATGTCAAGACGATAGCACAATGCATGCATGTTCACATGGCGTATGCATGTCCCTGAAAAAATTCCTCCACCAACACACAAATAGGTTGTCGGGTGGACAGGGAGAGGTAGCGGATGTCGGGTTCGCATCATCAAAATTACATTTTTCTAAGGTAAGGGGTATGAAAATGGGGAATTTTCAAGGGGTGAAAATTCATGCCATTACATTTTTTCTCCACTTTAGCAAGCATATGTGTCAGTGAATGTGAGGTAAAGTACAAAAAAAGTTGAAAAGAATATACCTAAATCGTCAAGGAAGCAGACCATAATCTAACATTCTCACATGTGTAGGAGAGAGAGATGGCTCCATAGGTACTCAGTCTTATGGAAATTTGAACAAAATATCTACATGTGCTTGGTTCTACATAATTGGCTTCATGGGTGCTCAGTCCTATAGAAGGTGAACAAAAGTTCTGCAGGTGCTCGGTCTTGCATAATGAAAGCACTTCACAAGTTCTCAGTCCTAAAAGGAAAGCTTCATGAGGTGCTTAATCCTTCAAGCTTGATTTTAAAAGTAGCTTCACAAGTGCTCAGTCTTGCAAAACAACATGTTAATACATAGACAAAACATGCTAGGCAAGAAAAAGTCACACAGACAGATAGTCATATCTCAAAACAAAAAATTAAAGGAGAATCTTTCAAAGGGATCCCTCGAGAACCCTTCAAGATTGCAAGAGACCCATGCAAAGGGATACTCCATTTTAAAAGCAATAAAATTTTCACAAATGATCCTTTCATCAAAGAATCCTTTTGAAAGATTCTCTTTCATCAAGGAATACAAAAAAGAATGGCCTCCTCGAAGGAAAATTTTCAATTCTTTTTGCTACAAATTTGATTTTGAAAGAAAAATTCTCTTAAGGGGATCCTTATTGAAGGATGTGATTGTTGACAAATGCAAAAATCTTCAGCAAAGGATTCATTGGCCACCAAATACACCTTATTGAAAATCAGAGAAGTAGGAGCCCCCCTTAGGATGGTGTGTGCGAACTGAAGGAGCACATGGCATCCTAAGGAAGAAAATGTAGAGATGTCGTGGCCCATGATATATGATGAGATGTAGACATGGAAATGTTGTCACACATGTGAGGGACAACACATAGGTACCACAACATCAAGAAGCAAGCAAAGAAGAGAGAAAGAAAAATAAGCAAAGACGAAGAAATCAAGAGACAAGGGGGTTTGGGAGTTCGGGGTCAGATCAGTTCTTATAGGTAAGCCATGATATATATGTGAATGAAAGATCATCAATCCTCAAAGTTCCCAAATCTAAGGAAGAACACATGAAAAATGGAAATAAAAATAAAAAATTGGGTGAACATGGAAGGGAGGGCTAAATGCCCCCAACACTTTGCATTGTCCCCAATTGTTGAAAATCAAGGAACAACATATAGAAGAATGATGAAACATATAGAGGAATTTTATGACACAATTTCACTCTTCTATCCAATACAAGGGTGACAAGGGTCCTCCAGGAACACATTAAAATAAGCACAAGGTAAACACAACACAAACACAAATTTACACTACAGATAAAGAAGAGGCACTCCCTTAATCCTCATCAACAAGGAGATTGGAATTCTCCCAATCTAGGTCATCATAAGGGGAGGGTGAATGAACTTGCAAGGGAGGGATAGCAAGGGGAGCACCCTCTGACTCTCCTATCACAAGAGCTAGGGAAGAAGGCCCCTCAAGGTCTTCTTCACTCAACTCCTATGAGGTAAATTCATCAATCTCAAAAAGATTGTTGACAGAGCTAGGACATCATCTACCAAGTTAAACATGCACTTAACAGGAGTGCCATGTGTTAACTGAATGAGAGATGAAGGAGGTGCTTGAGATCCACCATTAATCTCATCAAAATAGATGGTGACAAACTCAAGGGACATCAGGGCTATCTCCATCACCAAGATGATGCAAGCCAAAGAAGAACCCTCTCTCAAAGAAGGTGATCCCTTCTTTCAACCTCCATTGGAAGCGAGTTCATCCTCCAACTTATGCTTCATCAAAGGATGTAAAATCCCCATAGAGGAAGTGAAATGCAAGGAGGAAGAGGACAAGGCCGTATCAGACACCATTGTGGTGTTTGGCATGTCCATGGGCTAAGAAAATGGATGGATGTCTAGAAGGGACATTAGAAGAGGAGGCTCCATCGAGGGAGCAATGAACACTTGCACCCTTTTGAGGTAAGGATCACTAGTATTCACTAGAGGATCCAAAAGAAAAACCAAGGTGAAGGGAACTAAAGTTGAAGGAGCATAAGAGGGAGGCACAATAGGAGATGTCAAAATAGGAGTTGTTGGCTCCTCTTCTACATTCTACGAGGCAGCTTTCTCAATAGCCAAAGCCTTCCTCTAGCGCTTACGCTCACGCACAAGTCAATTTCATTGGCTTCAGAAACTAGAAGTCACTACTTGAGAAGGAAAAAGAGGCTCATGTTCCACCATAGGCATGTCCTCCACAACCATTGTTGGTGGAAGGGTAGCCTCCTAGGCAAAAGTAGGAGTAGGAAGCGTAACAGAAAAACCCACAACAGGTGGAGAAGCAGACTCAGGAACCTTAGAGGTGGTCCTCTTCCCATTCACTACCCAAGGGGTAGGAGCGGTAGGAGGTTGTGGAGGTCTAGACGTAGGGGAAACTCCACAAGGACCCCTCCCTTTACCATAGATGATAAGCCTCGGCACAATGGGTAAGATGGGAAGCTCGAATACTTGACACTTAGACTTCCACCAAGTGGGAACCATTAGCCTCCCCATGCAAGGCATGGGAGTAGAGGAAAAAGGTGCCACAACGGGGTGAGAGGAAAAATTTGATGAGACAACAAAAGAAGAGGAAGGCTCCTAGGTGTGAGTAGATTTCCCCTGCCCCTTTTGAGAGGAGGAGGAGGTATCCTTTTGCTATGTGATGATAGAGCCTTTAACTAAAATGGTATAAGGGGATATAGGGTAGGTCACCTTCAGTGCTATGCCCCCATTCTTATATTTGGCATAGGTGTGATAAAGCAAGTCCATCCTTGGAGGAAGAAAACTGATCGAAGAAAACCAAGAGTGGTCTAGCGAGTAGCCCTAATGAGACACTAGATGTTTATACCCAGTGTCATGCACAACATGCACAAAGCCCTCATGAGAAAACTTTAAACACATGAATTATTGAAGCGACTACATTCATGGAAACTAGCCATGGGATGCCTAGTTTCACTCTAAACAATTCTGACTCTAGAGTGATATTGAAAGGATCATTTACAATCCTAGGTCCTACCAGGACTGAGAGGATGATGGAACCAATTGGAGGGACCAATATTTTTTCATGTGTACATATTGTGTGTTTTGACTTTTCATATTCCTCCCTATGTATAAAGTTTAATAAAAGAGCCTCCTTCGTTATACGTTCACACGACTTGTGGGATCAACTAGAAAACTAGTCATGATGTTACCGTTGATGAAATCAAGAATGTACAGAGAAGAAGGATTTTTTTTCATGTTCTTATGCATGTCTTGTGATGTGAAATTTATAGTTGGTGATTCATTCGTAGGTTGAGCAAGAGGAATAGGTATAAATGAAATGATGCCTACATACTTCAAGAACTCAAGGGAAGCGAAATTGGGAGGTTCAACAATTAGGTTCACAAAGTGAGATGGAAAGGGATCTGCGTAGATCTACAACTCGCTATTAACCTTCACTACAAGCTTGTTCACATTTTCCTTTTTCCCATCGAGTCAGATAGTACCATCATCAATGTGATCTTGTATCTTATGATGCAGGTGCATGCATCTTTTGGTATCATGTCCGAGAATTTGATGGTATTGGTAGAATGTATTCTCTTCATACCATTTGAGGTAAGTTTCAATAAGGGGCCAAGGATTCAGAAATGTTATCACTTTGTCTTTCAATAACTTCTTTATAATGGAAGAGAATGATTTTGATAACTTCGTGAACTATCTGTTGCATTTGAAGCCTTTGTCACTAGAGATTGTAGACACATGAAAAGTCCTGATTGATACTACGCATCTGATTTTGATTAATTAACATTGTTTCCTACTAAATCACTTTGAATTAACCAATTAATTGAATAATCAACATTATTTAATTAAATTTAGCAAATTCGGCTATTAATCAAATAATTAATTTTATTGGATTAATTCACCCTTCTTCTAACTAATATTCATCATATTTAATTAAATCAAATCATTTAATTAAATCCCCCTAAAGTCCTCTCATTTGATTAAATAAACCAAATCAAATGTCACAATCATCTAATCCATTCCAATTATTAATCCTAAATCACTTTCTAATCAGAATTAATAAATCCTCCAGCTTTTAACTCCTCAAGAGTTAAATCAACCCATGGTCAACTAACCAGGTTGCACATGAAATTCATTTATTTTAATTAACTAATTCCTCTATTTATCCTCACAATGGAATATTCCAAGGTATATTCCTCCCAACCACCTCTTCATTCAATTTCCCTCCAAAGATTTCAAAAATTTCTTACATCTTCAATAACTACTCTTACATCTTCAATAACTACTCTTACATCTTCAATAACTTCTCTTACATCCATTCAAATCTCCAACCACATTCATTCAATTCTTCTTACAAACTTTCAAATCCTCAACCATTCTAATTTATTTCTCTTACATTTCCCATACCTCAACACATTTCCCAAAATTTGCTCCACCTTCCCCCAATGGAATCTTGACAAGTGTCACATTCTCATTAGCTCCCATTTTATCCCAAATTCACCAATTCCACTCATTCTTCAACCCTTGAGTTCTATAAATAGAAGCATTATCTTCACAATATGGATCCACAACTTCAAGAATTATCACTATAGGCATTTCAACTCATATAAATCCATCATTTTTAGCTAAGTTATCATCATTTGGATTCATTTCCATACTTGGAATCATCAACATCATCAAGCTTATCAAATGGATTGGGAAAGGACTTCCTTTTCACATCAAAGGAGCACCATTCCCCCTATGGGATAGAGGTTTAGCTACTTCAATTTAGATTACAAGCTATCTTTGTTTGGTTTATGTTCATTTTCATGTGTTCTTGTTTTAGCTAAGAATTTCATAGGGAATGCGAGATTTGGCTTTCTAACATGTTTAACAAGTGTTTGTTGATCTCATGTTAACTTGTTGCAGGTTTTGTGTTCACAGACACAAAAACCACATTCACAACATATTTACCTTTACTAGAGATCGACACAATGGTCCTACCCTCAAGATGGGAGAGCAAGGAAGATCCCCCAAACTGGGGTTTTTTTATTGGTGCTCCTGCAATGCGACATAAAGATGTGCAAAAGAGGGGTATTTCATCAAAGTAAACTTCTCCTACCAAGACCTCTACAGGTTGCCAATGACAAACTTCTGCACATCTGAGTCAAGAAAATGGTAAGATATCGATGAGAACAGTGCTTGATACCGAGGATGAGGTCCAAAAATTCCATCGACCTAATGCTCGCATAGAATTTACAATGAAACTAATTCACAAGTTGATCAAATGAAAATATTTAATTATTAGGCAAGGAACGGTACCATTCTAGGGTTTTATCCTTGAGAGATCTTAGGAATAACTTAGCCATTAAGGCATCATGATGGAATAAATCCATACATATGGCATTGAATGTGGACACATGTGTTTGCGTATCTCCCTTACCACCATACTTCTCAAACTTTGGAATCTCCATCCCCTGGGGGATAGGAGTGTTTAAAATTGCTATTGATAAAGGATTATGATAAAAGAAAGGCTGAAAAATCAATTGGGAGGTGGCTTAAGACAGTATTGCCAATTAATTCTACATCTAGCCCATGTTTTGTACCAAATCATTCAAAATAGGATCATATGATGGGACAGGACCAATGGAGCCACCGCCAAAACCACTGGAGCCACAAGAACCACCACCCCCCATTCCACCAAGGTTTCCACTGCTAGAGCCAACATAGCCCCCAGAGTTACCACTGTCAAAATTAAAAGGAATATCATTGAAACCCAGAGGGATCCTGTTTACTTTGACAATTGGAGGTGCCTTAGGCATGGGGTGGTATTGATGGAAGGGCCTGATTCGGACATGTATACAGACGTCATGGGCATCGAGATGCATATCTTCCTTTCAAAAGTCTCAAGCCTAGAACCTCTAGTAACACCCAATCTAGAGTTGTATGAAGAGACGTATGCTTCCACTATGTTAGTGATTCATCTAGGAAATTACAGGCCCACTCGATCTTTGTCTAGCATATATCTCATTTCATTGACAAGAATAATATCCCTAGCCATGTTTCATTCTTTTCCCAAATGATTCACGAGATCCAATAGCCTCCTATCTAGAGAAAAGAGATGCTCTACATGAATAAAAATAGCATCATCCTTGTTCAGAGGTGAGGCTCTAGAAGAAACAAGAGGAGTAGGAGAACAAGTGGCCTCCCAAAGAAACCTCGCCTCTATCTTTGAAACCATTTCCTGAGAACTGAAACCAATAGTGAAACCTGTAAAGAAACTAGTAGTGACCTTACATGAATCCATCTCTAGATGTCATACACTTCTTATAACAACTTACTCAAAATTTGTAGATTGGGTTGTAAAGCTCATAAAGCTTCACATTGTGCAATTCTATAACCCACACAACACGTGATAGGAAGAATCTTGACACAAAGAAATAGACGCTATGATGTTCATGTTGGGTTCACAAAAATCTAGAGGAGGGCGACCAACTGCTCCAAGACCCCAGGCCACAGGGGATTCCTAAGAAACAGGCTTCCCTGATCTACCTCAAGCTTACTAAATGATTCGAAAAGGTTAAGCATTTAGGGTCAAAAAGGAAGAGCAATTTGGTCGCTTTTGTCCTTCTGCTAGCTCGAATGTTTCAAGGGGTCAAATGAGCCAATCTCCAGAGTTCAATATGTGACTTGGACATCTCACTACCTAAGGACGACACCGCAGGACACGAACTCCAACACAACGTGTTGGCATCTCAGTGGGGTGTTGGTGTTCGTACAGATAGAGTATGTGATGAATAGATAAAAACACTAGGAGACAAGCTAATATATTGACTAAAATATTTTATGCTATGACAGAGTGTAAAGAAAGTATAGAAATGTAGTATAACAAGAAGAATACTTTAACTATTCTATCTCTGAATTGACAAAGAAGGATAAGAATGTGATACCAAACTTCATGCAACTCGATCCTTCGAATAGCTCCAACCGAAAATTACCTACACACAAGACCAAGGAAAATACTAGGGCTATTTTTAGAGGACTACCTCAATCAGTCCACTACTTTAGTTTTTCCACCTCCATAGACAACTAGATAGCAACGATGTAGAAAATGATAAAGAGAGTGTATTGGAAATGGAACACCAAGCATAACACAAAACACATTATGCTACTATGAAAGTATGATGATACAAAAATAAATGAAAATGGTGGATATCAACTTTGTAGCCACATGCTCTCAAGGAAAGAAGAGGAAAGTGTGAGCTTGAAATTTCTCCAAAAACACTATCGCAACAAATGGAGTGGAGAAGCCAAAATATCAGCAACGTGTAGCTACATTGGAAGTGGTGAAGCTTGAAAGTGTGCGAGCTAATCAGCAAAACATCAAGAATTCAGTCAAGTGTGTAGAAGTGGTGAAGTTGTGAAGAAGTTGAATGGAATGAAGAGTTAGACAATTTGAAGGAAAAATGAAGACAAAGGAGCCATTTTAAGTCAATCAAGGGGGAAGGAGGCATTACGGTTCACATCCAATCAAGGAATGTAATGCCTCTGTAGATTCCATAGGAAAGAATCCTATCAGGATGGTAGCATGGCATACGGACATCCATGTGGCAGACACATCCTTGAAAAACTTCCTTCACAGACACACAAACAAGCTATTGGGTGGATAGGGAGAGGTGGCAGATGTCAGGTTCATCAAAATTTCATTTTTCTAAGGTAAGGGATATGAAAATGGGGAATTTTCAAGGGGTGTGATTTTACACCATTACAGGTTTGTATGTTGTTGTGCTTGGTTCTATGCTAAGTGTTAAAGTTTTTGGAGTTTCCCTACCAAGCATACTATTATGCTTTCCTTGCTTATATTTGTTCCTCTCCATATGTTAGACTTCCCTTCCTTGTCATGCCACCCTGACTAAGTCCACTTCCCTTTACTCTATTAGGTCTTTAGACTCCCCCACCCGCAAATACTTCTTCCTTCCAAACCCCACTCTTTCCCATGCTAAAATTTGTGTGTGTTTCAAAGTGCAAACTTGTATATATTTCCATCCAACTCTAAATTCCCCATGTTAAACCCAAGATTCACTTTTTTTTTTTGGACTTTTACACCATCCTTGAGTACCTCCTTATTGTCTCCCAAACCCTCAACATTTCCCATTTCTCTTACTTTTCCAAATTTAAACCTTTAAACTTCCCCTTCCCCTCATTCCTTGGTGGTACGAACACTTCACCATCCTTGATATGTTATCCTAACATTCTCCTCTACTCCTCTTCAAACTCCCTCTTTCAAAATTCCCTCCTCTTCCATCCCCTAGTAATATGAGTTCATTATCATGCCTAATTTTCATCCCTGACATATCAAATAGTGGTATGAAGGATTCCATCACCCCTAAGGTCTCTAAAGTCTGAAACTTCCATGATTTTCCACACCAACTCCCACCTACCTCATTGACAACCTAGAAATCCATTATTACAACTAATTAGGCTTTGTAACTATTATAAGTGACTAAAAAATACCTAGAAAATATTTTTTATTCAAAATGGTAAGGATTAATGGGGAAATGAATGGCATGGCCCATGCTCTCATTTATTGTTGTGATTATGGTTTTATGATCTAATTGTTAGCAAGAGACACTGTGAATATCATTTGGTGTTTTTATTGATGGCAACCCTAATCGGTTATTGGATCTGTGCATCATCATTTGATCATACTGACAGTCGGATTGAAAATAGTCAAGGAAGAATAGAGCATCTGGTAGTTTTGTGTTTATCAATTCACATGGAGATTTTCTTTTATTATTTTGTGTTTTGTATCTCATGGAATTTTTTTTGGCATATGATCTATATTGCTATTAAATCTTAGTGCCTCGTATTGATTTGTGTGCAAGTTAGAAGATTTGGTTGATTAATTCTTTGTCTATCTGTACAAAAGTCGACTTTGTGAATATAACATGTTGCAGATGTTTGGGAAGTATTTGTTTAAGTATTTTTATGTTCGTACATGTTGATGTTGATCATTTCTATGCTATAGCCAACTTTGGTTGGTGCGCATTAAGGTTTACTCATGATTTGAGCCGATAGTGTGCAAATATTTTCATATATTGTTGAAGTTGACATATTGTGATTAAATTCTTAGTCGCGGATATATATATATGAGATTGTTCATATCATTTTGTGATACGAATAAGGTGTGTGGGTGTGAGTTGTGAATCCGAGCAGTGCAGAAGAGCGATAATGCACGGTTTCACTTATGCATAAAGGATTTGTGTTGTGAATCAGATCAGAACATAGTAGAAGTACATAATCATTTTGAAGGATACAAGATCGATTGTTGAGCCTAACTGGAACTATAATCAAGCATATGTAGATTCTATTCTCTCAGTTCAATTTCTCAGATGGTTTTAATCTGGTTATCTTTGTAAGATAGTGATTCTTCTTTGAGCAGTGAGCTCTAAGCAGCGCACTTGAACGCAAGTGCATTCCCATATTATAAACTTTATTTTGAGTATACTCATATCATATTGTGGATTGACCATCCACCGTGGTTTTTCCCCTAATAGGGTTTCCACATAAAAATTCTTCTGTTATGGTGTTGTGGTTTTTTGTTTCATGTTCATGCATATTTATTTTGAATGAATGTTTTAAATGCTTGAAGGATCAGATCAATAAAGTTAAAAATTGCACAAAACTGATTCACCCCCCCTCCCTCTCAGTATTTCTTGATTCCAACAATTGGTATCAAAGCTTGTTCCTTAGAAGAATTCTAACAACTTGGGGAGATCTTGGAAATTGTTTCAATGGATTCAAAGAGTCTTCAACAATAGCTTATGGTGGCCCTAGATGATCTTCATCAGTCAAAATATGAAGTTCAAAAATTGCAAGAAAATCTCATGGATGCTGAGAAATTCATTGAATCATTGAAAGATAAAATCAATAAGTCCGGGGAGAAAATAAAGGAACTTTGTTATCAGATTAGGCAGAATGATAGCAAAATCATTGAATATGAGCAACTGAGTCAAGCCCTGAAGGAAAAAATAGAAGAATGTAAAAATCTTACCAGAGATAGTACAACCCTAAAGCATGAGATGCAATCTATCATGATGAGGATGACCAAGGAGATTGAAGACAAAAAGAAGAATGAAGAGAAGCTTGTACAGTCCCTGAAAGAAAAATCTGAAGTATGTATTCATTTGGACAATGAATTAGAACAATCTAAAAATAATGAGGAAGTACTTGAAAAATAGATTGATGACCTTAGAGATGAACTTGCTACTGTAAATGAGTACAAAGAAAAGTTCAAAGTTAGCTCAGCTAAGCTTAATGAACTAATCAAAAATAAGAGGAAAAATGGTGACAAGCGAGGTCTTGGTTATCAAAAAGGAGAAAGTTTCAGATCCAGACAAAGGAGATCTAGGCAAGGAAATCAGACAAATAGAGCTGGAAGGAATCCGGTAAGACAACCTAATGCTCAAAGATTCAATGGCTATTGTTTTACTTGTAATAATTTTTTCCATATGGCTTCTCAATGTAGAAGTAGGGTGAATCAAAGTGGTCCATCATTCTCAGGTCAATGCTTTAATTGCAATAAGTTTGGTCACAAGTCAAATGAACACAGAAATGTGATGATCAACTTTCATAGAGATCTCAGATGTTATACATGTAATAGATTTGGCCGTACTGCTAGCCAATGCAGATCAAAATAAAATTAGTGGAACAACTGGTCTAGACAAAGAAATTTTGTGTGCTATAATAGCAACAAATTTGGTCCCATTGCTAGATTTTGTTGGAACATAAAAGATCTGGTAAATCAAAGGAGAAACATGAAGAAGGATGTTAAGGGAAAAGGAAAAGTCACTACATATGTGATCAGGAAGAAAATTCAGAAGAAATGGGTTATGAAAGGTCCCTTTGTTGAAGAAAATGTGTCAGCACCAAAACCTACTTCTAGTAATTCATCTGAGAATTAGTTTTAGGCCTTTCGCCTTGGGGGGCTGTCAAGAAAATCTCTTAAACCACAGTCGGTAACCGACGTCAGAATATGGATAAGTACAGTAAGCACATGGATGCCCTAAAGATGTTGAACCTAGTGGAGAAAGTATTACACAGTATTGGAGGTCCACAAAAGAATTATTTGTCACAACGCATGGAAATAGGGTAATTGGATGAGTTAGGGTAAAAGAATTTATTGTGATAAAAAGGGTTAAGTGTGCGAGTGATAAAAGGTCTTTTTTATCTTTCATTTTCCACCTTGTATTTTGAAGAAAGGAAGTTTGGAGAGCTCTGAGGAGAACTTTGGTGAATTGAGGTGAAATTCAAGTGTGAAGAAGCTTTCTGCAATCAAACTATGATTCAATGAAAAGGTATTTATCGACAAAACCTGTGAATTTGTGAATTGGTGAAAATGGCTACTCCATTGGTAGTTGAATTTAAGGACAGACCCCATCCCAAATTCAAATGGTATCCCTTCAAGTCTATCGAAACCGACCTGTCAGGTGCTTTTTCATTTGTTTCATACAACATCTTACACACTGAAGATATTAGGGCATATATTCATGCAAACATTGAAGATCTAGGAAGCTTGCAGGTACTAAATTTGTATAACAATCAAATTATAGGAGAATACTTATGTGTCAAGCCAGAATACAAAACCCTAGAAGAGAAGAAATTTACATAGATTGTTAAATTTCCCTTGTTTGAAGAGAGTGAATGGGTCAGATACATCTTGAGTCGAGTTCATGATGAATTCATGTGGTTGAGTATACCCTTCAAGATTACAAAGGAGACTATAAGTGTTACAAGTTTAAATTCTTCTGGTGGATTACCGATTCTGAAGTCCATAAAGAATCAAACGGTGATTGATGCAACAAGATCAAAGTATGATAGAAGAGCCATGAAAATCGAAGATATCATTGAAGTGGATGTGAAATTTGCATTGATGGTCATTGATAACAGGATATATCACTCAAGTCAGGACAATTTTGTGTCTGGTACAACCATTTATGCAGCTTATCAAATGGTAAAGGAGAATGCATATTATGGCTTGTGTGAGTTACTCAGGAGTCAATTGATGGAAAACATTGGTAAGGTCAAGAAGAACAAGAAAAACTCCTTTAATGATGGTAACTTGTTGTTATGTTTATACTTTTATTTCATGAAAGAAGTTTTGGGTACTGGAAAAGTACATTGGCAAGGTAGTCAACCTATAGTTGTTCAGATTAGAGAGATGTTGTATGGAATTGGAAATATTCAAGCTAGAAAAAATACAATGTGAGGATACTTCAAGAATTTTTAGAGTATGATGCATGCCAGAGAAATAATTCCTACCTCTATTATGGAGAAATACAAGGATACAATTTTTTTTATGGTAGACATTGATCAATGCATAATGGAAGTTATTAATCCTAGAATAGTTTGGATCATGCCAATGGGATATGAAGTTAAGGAGCACATTCTGGAAATGTATGCACAACATTTACTGAGAAAGCCTCTGGATCCATCAGAAGAGAGATTTGGTACTTATGCAAAAAAGAATATACAAGTGCACAATGAACTCAAAAAACCTATGATAGTTAGAAAAGTGAGAAAAGAGGTGGAAATATTAGCAAAAAGAAAGGGTATATCTGTATAAAAATTAAAAGAAGATAGAAGGAAGAGAGAAGAAGTTGAAGCAGAAAAAGAGCCAACAAAAACTGAATCTGATAGTCTGGAAGCATCATCTGCCCGAACTAGTTCAACAAGGAGCTCTACATCCCTATCTTCCCCTACAGCGAAGCCAACTCAAACCAAGGTATCTGGTAAGAGGAAGAAGAATAAGAGCACAAGAGTCTATGAAATTGTCTCAGAAGATGAAGAGACTAAGTTTGATGAAGATGTGAGAGAAATAAAGCATATGGACACCCAGGCAACAAAGGTTACAAAAAGCAAGCCCTCTAGTGGAGATGACAAAGCAAAGAATAAGGTGAAAATTGACAAACCTGGTATGTCAATAGAAGAGGTTGAGAAATCTTTGGTCAAAGATGGAAACCTTAGTTCGCTTTGTAAATGTTATGAAACCTTTGATAAATCTGGTCAAAGAACTCTTGAGGAGGCTACAATAAATAATTTAAATGTTTTCAATAAAGTTATGATTGAAATAATGCCTATTTTACCTAAAATCCTATATGAGATCTTGGAAATGAGAAGAGTAAATGCTAGAGCAGAAGAAGAGCAAATGAGAGAAAGAATTCTTGCAGAGTTATGTCCAGTGGTGTCTGTGGAAGAAATGAAGGCAATCCTGAATAAGGCTAAGAAGGAATTCAAGAGCAAGACAAGGGTGAAAAATCTCATGATTGGTTAGACTAAAGAAGTTGTAGAAGAAACTGAAAAAATTCTGAGAAAATTTCTATTAAGTAACAGGATTGATGTTGGCTCAAAAGAGACACATGATAAAGATGTCTCATTTGGTCCGACAGAAGAAGAAGAAAAACAAGATACAACTGAGGATACTTAGATTCCTCCTGATGTGGATAATACATAAATACCTATGGAGATTGAAGTTCCTGAAATTGTATCGGTTGAGAAAGTTGAGATCCCTAAAGATAAGCCTGAATCTGCAGCTGAGGAGAGTGGTTGAGGAAAATAAATTTGATGTAAAGTAAGTTCTAGTGGAAGCAACAGACACTGCAGAGGCAATGAATAAATCCCTAGTAGAACAAAAAGAATAATTTGACCCTAAATTGGTTGAAGGTCCTATCGACCTATCCACTTTGTCGCCAATTCAAAAAATGAAGGTAGCATCATTTTCCCAAGCAAAAGCTAGAACACTGTTGAAGTCTCACATTGATGATAGTGAACTCTTAAATCTTGCATCTAGAGTTCTAGAGAAAATAATGCCTACTCATATCAGAGATCTGACCGGTTCCTCCTCCGGTGAATTGAAGAAGCTCATCAACTCTGTAAGTACTCACTTCGAGTCACTTGAGAATTCAGCCATGGTTAAAGTTCAAAAGGAATTTGATGTCAAAAGGTTAAATAGGTTGCAAGGAATGATAACAAAAGATAAAAATTTGTTAGCCACCTTTGTGAAGAATATTCAAAGTGCTCTATCTGAAGGTGGAAATTTTTATAAGTCATGTTTGTCTTTATCCAAATTTACTGAGGTCAATGAGAAGAAGGTTAAGGATCTTGAAAAACAGTTAACTTCTATTTTTGAAGCTTTTGATCCTTTAGCTGGTGGTGTTGGAAAGCAAGAAGGTGAGGTGATATCTTTGCTTGACAAGATAAGGATCTTGAAGCATGACAATGATAGAATTGTGGAAAGAGCATATGAAATTAGAGGCCTAATTGGTCTGAAGATAGAAATAATGTCAAGTGCATTAAAGGAAGTTGAAGATGCTAAGGAAGTTGGTGATCCAATGAACCTTGAGTCTATGGAGACACAATCCAACTTAGTATGTGATAACACAACAATTTTGGAGAGTCTCAAAAGGGTTTGTGACACAAATTTGATTATGTTGAAGAAAGATTTTGTAGATATTTTCAAATTTGTGTAAGTTGTATGCTTGTACAGTCTGAAGATTTTGTTTGATATTTTTGATATGCAGATTCCTAACTTTTCCATTGATGTCAAATGGGGAGATTAGTAGAGTGAAAAATGTATAATCATCTCAGGGGGAGAGTTTTGTTTTTGAAATTTTGGCAGTGTAGTGATGTTGGTACTGATCCGACACTTAGTCATTTTTCACTAAGTGTTGCCATCAATGCCAAAGGGGGAGATTGTTGGAAAGAGACACTACGAATATCATTTGGTGTTGTCATTGATGGAAACCCTAGTCGATGATTGGATTTGTGCATCATCATTTGATCATACCGATAGTCAAATTGAAAACAGTCAAGGAAGAACAAAGCATCCGACAGTTTTGTGTTCATCGATTCACATGGAGATTTTTTGTTATTATTGTGTTTCGTATCTCATGTAATTTCTTTTGGCATATGATCTATGTTTCTATTGAATCTTAGTTCCTCATATTGATCTATGTGCGAGTTAGAAGATCTGGCTGGTTAATTCTCTATTTATCTGTACAGAAGCCGACTTTGTGAATATAACATGTCATGGATGTTTGGGAAGTAATTGTTTAAGTATTTTTGTGTTTGTAAATGCTGATGTTGATCATTTTTATGCTATAGCCGACTTTGGTTGGTGCACATTAAGGTTTACTCATGATTTGAGCCGATAGTTTGCAAATGTTTTCATATATTGTTGAAGCTGACATATTGTGATTAAATTCTGTCACGGATATATATATATGAGATCATTCATATCATTTTGTGATACGAATAAGGTAAGTGGGTGTGAGTTGCGAATCCGAGCAGAGCAGAAGAGCGATAATGCACAGTTTCACTTGTGCATAAAGGATTTGTGTTGCAAATCATAGTAGAGTAGAGCAGAAGTGCAGAATCAGTTTGAAGGATAGAAGATCGATTGTTGAGCCTAACCAGAACTGTAATCAAGTATATGTAGACGATGTTCTCTCAGTTCAAATTCTCAATTTTTTTTAATCTGATTATCTTTGTAAGACAGTGAGTCTTCTTTGAGCAGTGACCTCTAGGTAGTGTGCCTAAATACAAGTGCATTCCCATATTTTAAACTTCATTTTGAGTATACTCAAATCATATTGTGGATTGGCCATCCACCATGGTTTTTCCCCTAATAGGGTTTCCACATAAAAATTCTTGTGTTATGGTGTTGTGGTTGTTTGTTTCATGTTCATGCATATTTCTTTTGAATGAATGTTTTAAATGATTGAAGGATTAGATCAATAAAGTTAAAAATTACACAACATTGATTCACCCCCCTCTTAGTGTTGCTTGATTCCAACACTAATGTCTACACACAATCACTAGGTAATGTCTTTATTAGATTTTGTGTACTACTGTAGACAATACCACTCCAAATTTAGTGTTTTCATCAATGAAATACAATTTCTAGGTATGTTTCTTGTTTCTCCCTACTTCCCACGCCATTTTGACTTGTTTTCTAATAGTTTTCACATGATTTTAATCATGAATCATAACACATGGATGGTTATGTGTAGGGTGATTGGTTTTCATGTGTCATCACCATTTTCATCTTCATGTGGTGTCCTTGTGTAAATTGGATACCAAAATGATAGATCTATATATACCATAAAATTCAACATTCAAAGGGTTGGTCACCAAACTAGTTTAGGCTCCAGTTTCATCTATAGGTATCTCTAATGTTTCAAACATTGATTTTTGTAACTATAAAAAAATCCAATAGTGTAGAAAGTTTTTACATTGTACATTTATCCTATAATGAATACCTGCATGATTGTTTGTAGTGATTCAAGGAAATAACCTAACAACGGTTAGGTATTTTTCTTTGCTATATTTACTGGCATGAATGTATTTAGGGTTTATTGCATGTGTGGCAACACCTAATGTATTACTCATATTTTTCAATAACCATTCTCATAATGCATTTGGGTTATTAAGCATTTTCTTCATTAAAATGAACTATTTACATGCTTCTATTTTTCTTTTGTAATTCTCAAATGATCCGTTTCCTCCAAGAGACATATTTTTAGCTTCTACAATTCATAATTAAAACCATTGAACATCTCAATTTCTAGATGAGATATGTTTTTCATGGTCTCAACTACAACCAAAAAAAGTCACAACACTCCAAGAAAGGTATCCCTCTCCAATCAAGTCACAGTTCTAATACCAAATGTTGAAGACAAGGTAAACTATGCAATAAAAATACTACAAAATAGTGTTTAAATACAACTAAGAAACATGTGATAGACCATAAAATTGAAATGAAACATGAAGAATCATTTATCATCCTGACTTGTGTGTCTCATTTTTTCCATTCCATCATTCTTGAAGACACATAGATTATATAATCTACAAACAACTAAATGTTACAATAGATACATAGGATTTACAAAGTTAATAATTCACCTAATAATTTTAAAAAGTATGTTTGTGGCTCACATGTCCCCTACAATCGACAAGATTGAAGGCCTAATTTTCCCAAAAAAATATCATATCGAAGCAATGGTTGAGATTTGGAAAGATATCAATTCAGACATGATAGAGTTGATTTCATGCAAAAAAACACCAAAAAATATTAATTTAACATACATGGCCATGAGAAAGAAGCTAGAGAAAAGAGAGAGAGTTCAATCAATTCAAGCAAACTCTTAAAGACACCCAGTTGTAGTTCAAATCCTATGAGAGGTAGGTGAAAAAACCATATAAGAAGATGGCTTCTCATGTTCTCATAAGTTTGATTAAGGAAGAACAAGAAAAGAGCAAAGAAATTTTGGGTAGAATGCAAGAAGTAGATAATAAAATATATTAATTAATAAACTACCACCCTTCAGGCAAAACACAAGAGTTTCAAGAAACAATCAATTACCATCAAATCTAAGGAGGAAGAGCTAATGCAAGAAATCATACTTGCAACTAAAAGTGGATGGGCTCATTGTAATGTCCCCATTTTTAAGTTATCTAGTAGTGTAGTTGTTGTTGACTTTCTGGGTTTGTGTTATCATGTTCAGAGGGGTAATTTGATGTTACCAGTGAGCTCGGATGGTTTGAAGGAGTCATATGACACTTTCAAATGTTATGTTTGGCTTTTGGTTTGGGCTCCAAGCTTCTTGGAGGGAGCATCTATTTTAGTAAGTCACCCAATCAGGTCTTTTTATCAACTTTTATCATCAGGATCACTCCTACATAGTCAAATTTCAATTATGATGCTTTTTGGCCATTTTCGTTGATTGGGTGTAATATTGAGCTATATTTAATTATTTTCATTAAGGTTGCCTTTTTAATTGAATACATTTATTGGTCACCTCAGTGTTATAGCTCACTGGAAAGAGGATGGAAATATTTAAATGATGGGACACTCAAAAGTGACTTTAAGTGTTGAAAATATTTTAAAATTAAATTAAATCAATTTTTGGAGTTACAAAGGCTTAATAAATTAATAAAGTGATTTTAAAAGGGAGTTTTTGGAAAGCCCTAAAAATCTTATAGAAAGGGGAATTGAGAGTTCATTTGGGGGGTTGAAATTTATTATCTCTTTGTCTGAAAAACCTTGTGGCTCTGGAGATTGGACTTGGTTCATCTCAACTTTCCTAAGGACAAAAACCCTCTTGGAGAAGATTGGCTTCGATGGTGAAAGATCTTTGTCCGAAAAACCTTGTGGTTTTGGAGATTGGACTTGGTTCATCTCAACTTTCCTGAGGACGAAAACCCTCTTGGAGAAGATTGGTTTCGATGGTGAAAGATCTACCCTGGCTAATGTATGTTGGAGATATCAATTGGGTATTTCATAGTGCATTCAAAGATTTGGTTTTATAATTTATGATTACCTTTTAGAGAAAAAAATGCAGGTGATTGGAAATATTATAAAATATCTTGTTTGGAAACCTTGCCTGAAAGATTTTGGTGGTTTTGACAGTTTCATCATATTCTTATTTTGGAACAACTTTATATCTTATTTTCTTGGTGTGGAGTTGTGAGTTTTGAAAGCAAACATTATTGGAATTCATTTTCAGAATTGGTGAAGTCTTGTGCCAAGACCAGTTTCTGGTTATAGTGAAATGAAAGGAAATATGTTGTGATATTTATTTGTTGAAGCTAGTTGAATTGTACCATAAACCCTTGAGTTATTCGTACATGTTTGTGGGCCCAAGTTTGAATAAAGTCAAGATTGGAGGTATTGTAGAAGGCAAAGGAGGAAGCTTACACAACAAAAATGGGAGAAGGAATCAAACAAAGACTATTGTACCACTTCCAAAGGCCATCGTACCACTTCTAAGGTTATCGTACCCTTTGTGAATTACTCATAAAGTATTCTATGCTAGTCGCACTTGTTGGGAAAGGCTATGAATGGATGTGAAGAGAATTTTATGTCTAGGTTAGTGAGTTGTAAATGATATTTATCGATTGTATTAGATTTCTAAATGTAATAAATTGTTACCAACACTTTAAAAATCAATGTTCGTTTATACATATTGCTACTTTGGGTTCAATTCTATATTTTATTTATATAAATGCAAGTATTTCATGAATGTCATTGTGCCCAAAACAATAAACAAATCACTCTATATCAAAATCAATCATAAACTAGTTTAGAGAGCTTACAAGCAAACTATTTGACAAAATGTTTGAGCACATAGATTGGTGAAAGTAAAAAAATTGCATTGAAAATTAGTTTGGGATATTTCACTCATCTAAGAGGTCACTTCTTTGTGGTCCAAAGAAGAATATAAGAAACAAATTGGCATTCAACAACCATAGGTAGAAGAACCCAAAGCATAAGAGACCTCTTTGAAGATTGAAATCAATGGGCTCAAGCTAAAAGCTAGTTCCTAGGATACCAACCTCAATACATAAGAAAAAATATAAAATTACCTCGACCATTTCAGGAACTAGGATACCAACCTCAATGCATAAGAAAAAATATAAAATTACCCCGACCATTTCAACTATAGGCATTCAATCATGTAAACTTACTCTAAAGACCATTTCAACTATAGAGGGGATTTTTGTGTATGAAGTTTTGATACATTATATCAAATATTGGGTTCCAAACTTTGTATTTATAATCACGTCCTTTTTTATACTTTCCATATAGAATTTTTCTACTCTTATGGTTGTAACATTTGGCAACATGGGAGCAAGGAGAAATATTAGAAACAATGTGCCCCTTTTCCCTAAAGATGTTTGAAATGTCTTCAAGTGAATGGTGGAGGTTAAATTCATTTTTCAAACAAATATATTATCAACATTTTTATTTAATTGATCAAGAAGGTTTTAAGCTAAGTGTCTCATAATAGATCCAACTTGAAGAATTTTGTAAGGATCTTAGTAATTTCCTCAAAGGTCCTATAACTCTATAATGGGTTTATCATGCAATGCATGATGGTTGTGAGGTATCTCCAAAATGGCTTGCTAGGATGGAATTAAAATTTTGGACACGTGTATCCTCCCAAATTTTTAATATACTCAATACCCAAATACAAGACAAAGACTATCACCAAACAAAGTGCTAAGTGGGCATTATCTTGTGCCTACATAGCTTTTCTAGCCATTTTATGATTTATTTCTTCAATGCAACCAAAGCATTTGTAACATCCCATTTGAACCTTCACCTAAGGTGTGTGTTATTAGTATAATAATGTGATCATGATTAATTATTAACCATAGTAATCTCATTTGTATTTGGAGTTCGATAATGAAGATATCATTTTTGCATTACATGTGGATGCATTATGAATGCAATGTTCTCTAAAATATGGGTTTCAAAAGTTTTTCCTCATGCGTCTACTTTGATAACCAGATTTGTCACTTCATTGTGCCCAAATATGTGAAAACATTAATTTTATAATTTAATTATGCACAAGCACGTGAATCCCAAAAATCCTCACAACAATTTATGCATATAGTCCAGTCCTAAAGATTTGAACATCTCATCTCTACTAGAGAGTACACATATCTCTACTATTAGACTGGCGTAAATTGATCAAATACTTAACCTAAATCTTATTTATAAAAATTAGGCCTATCAAAAAATTAAAATTATATGATTACATTTAAAAACTAAATCTTATTAGAAGTCCTCTCATATTACTATTAAACAAAGTAAAAGGACAAATCAAAATAATAATAATAATAATAAACTGTATAATTTATTTATTTTAATTAAAAAAAAACCATCTAGGGGAGAAGACCTAGTTACCACCCCCCATTGAATAACTGCCACCTCCATGCTCGCTTAACCCCCCAAAAAAAAATTCACTTTAATCCATTAAAAAACTTTATTTGATTGAATAAATAATTACAAAAACACCAATGGCTGCTCATTATAATTACAAAAACACTAATGGTTGCTCATTAAGTGTTAAAATGCATGTTTTAGAGTGGATTTAAGGCATAAACAATTATAATTGATGGAAATTAGAGTGGGCGGATATTAGGACATTAGGTGGCGGCAACCAGACGACACCTCTAAAAGATGTCTTTTTGACCTCCGCGCGCATATCCAATGATCCCGCATTCTACGAATTGCCCAAAAGCCAAAAGCTTAGTTATAAGCTCTTAACTCGTGAGCAAAAAAAACCCATAAAAAAAATTTTCAATTCGACGCACAGTTTAGATTCTATGGTTGCACAAAGTTAGCCCTAACGGATTTTGAGTCTTTTCCCCTAGATAGCAAAATGAGATCATTTATTTCCTTTTCCTTGGAGGCGAGGTCTTAAGAGTAACCTATTCCAGCGTTATGCTTGCATGCTATTTAAAATTCCCCTCAGGAAGGATAATGTGCATGGACGAATAACAAAAATATAGAATCCTCTGTACTGAGTTTTCACCTTAATGTTACTGGAGCTTTTCTTGTTTAAAGCTAAACACCACAGCAAAATATATACAGGCCTGCCTTTTTATGGACATAAACACAAGAGAAGAAGCGATGAATAAATTGTGCTAGCGGTGAATCTAAAACCAAACGAAAACACCTTCAAATTAGTTGACAGATGTTGAAGTGGCACTAATTTAATTGTTTGAAGTTGATTTTAACTTTTTTAACATCCATTATATTGTATAGATTTTTTTAGGTATTTCATTGATGACCAATTTTCTTTTCATATATTTTCGGTAATAACCACCATGTAGCAAGCTAGTTAATGCTAGTACAGGAAAGAATGAAGATGCTAACAGATGACAATACTTTTACCTCAAAATTCATTTCTACATGACAAAGTTTCTGCCCATCTACTACGTCAAAGTCTAACTAGTCTCACAATTAATATCAAGTAATATACTATTAACAAAATCATTCAGTTAAGTTCTTCATTGAGAGTTCCTTTGCATAGACTACAAGCATCGTACGGTGCATTTACAAAGGGTACAAGGTATTTGGGTGATTAAGATTTAAGACATACAACACTACCACAGCCAGAAAGAATGAAACAGTGTTCTATGTAACAGAATACTTTAAGAGCAATATAAAAGTATTGCATAAGGTCATAAGATATAGACCGGGAACTTTAACTCCAAGAAACCCTTACACTTAATCATCCAAAACATGGAAACCAACGGTAGGTATGGTTTTTCCAGATATTTTCACTCCTTATATTTCATGGATGATTTTTCAAATCCAATTGTGGGAAATTGCTTTGCATATTCCTCAACTTGATGTCGGAGATTCTTTATGGCAGCCTGTACACCTGGATTGCTTTCAATTGTGGCATTGAAATCCTTTAACTTGGTGCCTGAGGTTTAAAAATTAAGCTACATTTCAGATTCCAGATTATTTTGCTTGAATTGAATATGTATAAACTGAAGGCAAAAAAGTTGAAAAACAGATATGAGTAGCATGAAAGTTTCTCATAAAGGACACACATCTATATAATTAAATAAAACAGAAAAAATGGCCAAGGTGACCATAATAGGGGTTCCGACCTGTTGTCTCAGATTTGATCTTGATGGCTATTTGAACTGCATGATCAAAGAACTCTGCAACTTTTGCAAAATCGTCCTCTGTGAAACCTCTCGAGGTTAGAGCCGGGGTCCCTATATAACATTGAATATTCCAGGAAATGTTTTTAGTGGGAAGGGAAACAAACTCAAGTTATTTCTGGTTCAGTGGCCCATATATTTTAAATTCTGGCAGTAACCTATCAAAAGTTCCCCCCTGGCCTAGAGCTTTTGTATCCATTTTTTTTTTTTTTTCAAATTCTTCTGTGTCTATGTAAACTGCCTCAAGAAACAAATATACTATGGAAGGAAACTTACAAAGTTCAATTTAATAAACAGAAATCATTACCCATGCGAATTCCACCAGGAACCATTGCCGAAACATCTCCAGGAACTGTGTTTTTATTGGCTGCAATATGAGCCAATTCCATCACCCTTTCGACCCTGGATCCATCAACTCCCTAAAATTCAAGAAACAAAACAGAGATATGTCAGTTAAGGGGATCAGCATATGTTGTATGCTCAGGAAGATTATTTTATAACATCATCTGTAAATCACTACATCGAAGATGAGAATGTTCAACTCGAAAACATTAAACGATTCAGGGTTTGACATCATAGGTCAATACAGATTATGGTTAAATTGTTGGACCATTGCATCAATACACCCCTTCTCACCTAAGGAAAAAGGAGTTATCCAATTGAACTCTAAAACCTTACACAGGAGCAATAAATCTTCATAGATGGTGATTAACAATGACACATGATAGTGCTCAGATGTGTTATAAACATGCAGGAATTTGGCATCGTGGATTTGGAAGCCATGATAATCAATCTTTTGAGGCTTTGAGGGAAGAGCTGATTGAAGTTCTAGAGCTGAAAAAGCGTGTTACGCCTGGCATTGACAAAGGATGTATCTTCAGGAAACAACAATGCTTTCCCTTCCCAAATGGTAAGAGTCAATAGATCTGCTTACTTACGGAGCTACTCCATTGAGAAATTTCTGGATTGATGCAAGCATTGTCACACAATGGCATGTGTTATTTATTCACTCGTTTATGATTTTTCAAGCAATACAGTTTCTATTTTTTGAGAAATGACTTAATAAAAAGTACCTTTTCAAATTATTGCAGGCCTTTGTTGAAATAAAAACAGGAAAGCCACTTAAAAGGCTGAGTTGTGATAATGGTGTTGATATGCCTCAAGGAAAATTGTTAACATGAGAGAATCAAATTTGAATTCACAGTGACCTACACTCTGCACAAAATGGAATAGCAGAAAGGCAGAACATTGATGGCGAGTGCAAGGTACATGCTAAACACCACTAAACTCACGGTTCACCTATCCATTTTGGATAAAACAGTCAAAACAGCAACATAGCTTCAGGGTTGGAATTCCACAACAGTGTTGTAGTCAATAAGTCCCTATGATTCATGAGATACAGTATGGGAGCAAGCCCAACATTCAACATCTGAAGTTGTTCAGATGTATACATGGCAAGAAGTGGAAGAAGCAGAATAATTGTGAAACATATTACAATTGGGTAAAATGGAAATGCTGCAAACTATAAAATCTATATTCCTGTGAAGTCAAAGATTTGCAGTACGGTGAGAGAATCAAGCTCCAATAAATTGGAAGGTCTGAACATGGAACCAACTATAGAGAATCAAACTCCAATATTCAAACATAAGTTTGATAATGTTGATGTTTCTTCAAATGGAAGCATCAATATAGGTTTGGGGATCTAGCCTCCACATAAATGTGAGGTGGGAGGAACTGTTGAGCATAAGAAAGATAAGGAAGTGGAGAAAATCAATCCTGGCCCACTGGTACAAAGAACAGATGGAGGGGACCATTCCTGAACCACCAGTTCTAAAAGATTAATTACAGGACTAGAAGCTGATATAAATGTTTCTTTATTTTACATGATGCTTGCAGAGGAATCAGACTTAATCTATTGATGAAGCAGTTGAGGTGGACAGAGAGAAGAAATGGAAAACACAATGGATCGTGAATATGAATCTCTGGTAAAGAATTGAGAACTAGGTGTCACATCCCTCACGGTAGGCAGAGTATAAATATGAAATATTAAATTTTATGTTATAATGCAAACATAAATAAATTCAACCTATCAGTCTAAGCTTCCCCGCTATCCCTATGATAGTAATGTAATAATAAATAAAATCAAATAAAGAGGGCTTTGATGAAAAGAAAGGAGGCATCTGAGAAGGACAAAAAATTGATGGCACAGATATGGGCTGCAGAGATGAGAGAAGGAATGGCTTGCAACTCCCTTTACTATGGTATGGGCTTGCAATCTTGGGCATTAAAATTGGATAAGACATAACTAACATAAGCAGACAAAGGTTAGGGTTAAGAAGAGCAGAAGGGAAATACTTTGGGGAAGACTTTCCTTATTTTAAATATAGTTCAAGCACTGGACGAGGGCTGTTTAGGTTGGAGGCCATGGAGATTTAAATCATCCACCTGAGACAGGAAAAACTTCAACCGTTCCTGAGCCATGGACTAAGTTATGGACATCCATCAAAACATAAAGGATAGAGGAATTTTGGGAAAATATTAGCAGAAATGGTGTAGTGCAGTGAAGAAGGAAGGAGAAGAGGAGGAAGGGCATGGGAGTTGTAGATTCAAGGGAGATTGAAAAAGAGCAGCACAAGGAGCTGTATCGTAAGGTACCTGTTGTTGCTGTATGTTGTTTACTCACTTAATGCTACTTGACCGATTAACATGGAGTAAACAGAAATATAGAACAGCAATCATAAAACATATTAATTACTCAGACAATGCGCAGAATATAGGTATTTTATTCTTCATTCATTGGATAGGCAATAAGTACATAATACAGAATGTGTGCAGTCCCCGACTACAAGTGCAAACATACAATATATAGCCGGCCGACGGTGGTTGAGGACACCAATCATCAACAACTACCCAGTAACAACCGAACAACGGTTGGGGACTAATTCCCGATTACAACATCTAATAATTATTTACTTTTTGCTAATTAAATATTATTTATTTATTGCATTTGGCTGACTACATATCCTAGATTATAAGATCATAATGAAGGTTTGTTGTGAGCGAACAAATCATTCCTTTGTATTACTATTTCCTCTATGATTGAATATATTGGCATAGTTTTTTTATTATCTCTATCTTTTTTATCTCTTACAATGTGTCATTCTTGTGAGTTGAGAATGTTAATCTTAGACTAAATCCAACAATAATGGTGGGTGTTGGGTCTCAAAAACGCAGGTTTGAACCACGAGAGGTTGCCAAGCTCTCACAACGCTTTTGGCCAACGTACAAGGCCAATTGATATAATTGAACCTTCTACTCTTCAGGCTCTGCTAAACCTAGGCAGGTGTACCTATAAAAGTGATGCAGATTTTATATGATTCCTACCTATGTGATCTATCCCTAATGGCAAACTATGAAGGATAAATGAAAGCTCAATAATTACTTCTACTCCTAATGATGTTTGAAATATGAATATATAGATAAGATTTTGTGAGATCCTAAAATGGAATTGGTATGACCAGTGCCTACTTCTGTTGGGTAAATGGAGTCAAGATGTAAATGATATGTGAATCCTATTTTTGGATACAATTCTAATCGTTTAGCACTTTTATGAGTTTATGTCTGACATAAACGTGCAAGGATGCAGTTATCAAGTTCTTCTTATTGATCCAAATGTCTTTTTCCAAATTGCTGTGATTAATTAAATGAGTTTAATCCTTCCTTGAAGGAGCCAATTAACTGAACCACACAAGAGCAGCAAATGTGCTTTGACAAACTAAAAATATCCTTGACATATCAGTTTAAATAATAAAGTTATGACAACCTTGGAGACAACCAAATAATATTTTTGATAAATTCAATAAACAACTGACACCATAATTGGATCACCAGATTTATGCATTATTCTCCATTATATCATTTGAAAAGATTTTACAATATACATCATATTTTTCAGCAACTGCTCACCCTGTCCAACTACCTAAAATCTACTGCCTCTTTTCTACAGATTTTACAAAATATTTATACATCGAATCTCAAACATCACAACTCTTCATTTTCCTGTTCAACCGTTTGAAATTCTTTAGCAGATATTAAAATATTTGATTAAGTTGCCTTATCAGCAAATCAAATATTTTTTACACTATTCATCCTTAACATTTCACTTTATATTGCTGCAAAGTCCCTTTTATACTTACCGCTCTACCGCAGTCAACCTGTTGACCGACCGCGGTATAGTGGTCTTTGACTTTGATTGTCTTCTCTTCCTTCACCGCGCTACCGCACCCTTCGTTCTGCTTTCCCGCGGTATAGTGGTGACCGACATCGACTGTTACCTCTACCTTTACCACTTCCCTACCGCTCAACCGCGGGCTCCCTTTTGACCCCCTGCGGTATGGCGGTTAGCATCTATTGTCACCTCCACTGCTTCTACCGTGTTACCGCGGTCCCTTCTCTGGTCGGTCACGGTGTGGCGGTAGCTGCCTTCGCTACCTGCTAACGATTTACCGCTATCACCGCGGTCTCCCCGTAAACCAATGGCGGTACCGCGGTAACTGCCTTGCGAACCGCCAACCGCCTCCACTGACTGCTCACCGCGCTACCACTGTCACTGGCTTGACTGCCGATGGTATTGCGGCAACCACTATGCAAACCGTTAGTTGCTTTCCCTCCATCCACTGCAGTCCGCAACCCAACCAGCCATGGTACTGTGGTAGCCGCTCCCAACCGTTGCCTTGCCGTCACCGCAGTCACCATGGTCTCCATCCCAAATGGCCACGATACCACAGTAGCCGCTTTGCATCGCCACCTTTGCTCATTGCCTCGTTGCTTAGCGCGCTACCGCGGTCATTGGCTTGACTACCAGCAGTACCGCAGTAGCCACCAGCTGTTATCTTCGCCGCTTCCTTCTGTTCACCGCGGCCACCGCGGTCTGTGAGATGACCGCCAGCGGTAGCACGCTGGTTGTCTTCTGTCGGCCACTTCCTTTGTCGTTGACCGCTGACCTCCGTCCACCGCGCCACCACGGGTTGCTCGGTGACCATCCGCGGTTGCGCGATAACCACCTGGATGACTGCCGATAGCCGCCACCTCTATACCGCGGGCTAGTCTGTGGGAAGCCACGGTATAGCGGTGAAAGCCATAAAAGAGATGAATACATAACAGCGGTATAAGGTAAAATATGTTTGAATATTTTTTATAGGAGCACGATGAATTTCTACGAGGAAGATAGGAAAAATATGAGGGCAATATAGGCCAAAAATAAGGTAGTGAAACCAAGGTAAAAGCCCTTCTTAGCATTGTAAAAGGGGGTGAATGATTTTTTATGAGAAAAATAGTGAAAACATTATGCTCAAAATGGAAAAATCATTTAGATTTTAATGGAATTTTTGGGTTCTAACAGTGGGTTCCAAACTCTGAACAATCATTTCAATTTTCAGAACATAAAAACCAATATCAAGCAATTAAGTAATTTGATCATTTGGGATAGCTAAACTTCAGTTTCATGGTTGTGCATGCATGCATGCACACATCCACAAGCACATCCATATCTATGTTGTGTGCACATGTGTGTGCGTAGATTTGCACAAGGGTGAAGCTGTGCATCTTTGTGTATAGGAGGGATGGCAACTTATTTATAATGTTGCTCTATGTTTCCACAATGATGGGGGGATGGGGGCATTGGGACATGGGGATGAGGCTTTGGGGATCGTATAAATTTTCCCAAATTTTGGGGATGGCGAGGAACAACTATTAAAATAACTTAAAGAACTAAAAGCAACTAAAATTTTAGAAAGTAAATACAAGATGTTGCATTTGCAATGACAATCCTCCACCTTCTAGGTTTTTTAGGGTTTTAGTAATTTCCCTTAAAAAGTTACCTTTTCGAAAAATTTATTCACCAAATGAAGTAGATTGTCTAGTTTTGAAAAAAGGGATGTCCCCTCCAAGTCACCAAGGCCTCGCAAAATTAGGAACATCACTTGGACCCCTAGGGATGTATCCCCACGGAACACTCCTTAATTCTAAGAAGGTTCTCAAATGCTTTGAGGTGTTACCTTCAATTTGGTACATGTTATAGTTTTATACTTTTATGATCTTTCAAGAAGGACAATTTGAAAAATCATTTAGGCCAAGCCTATCAAATTTGATAGATCGTAGGTTGCTCAATATGTATCAAAGTATGATTGCATAGATAGGGCACGAGTTTTAATGTTTCGTGGGTCTATAGAATTTCAATAAGGTTGTGGAAGTCCTTTATTTTGGGTATTTAAAATTTGCATTTCCAATTTCAACAAATTAAAAAAAAAAATCTTCTTTCTTCCCAAAAAAATTCACAAAGGTTTCTCACAATTTTGGGAAAATTTTTAATATTTTGGGTCATGTAAAAATTTGCTTTGAGACTCCCATGATGGCTTCAGGTGGAGTTCGATTTGGGCATGGGTTAGATAAAGGAGAATCTTCTAACCCTTTTTCAAAGATGCTTTGTGAGGAGATCCTAGACTCCAAATACCAGGTTGTAATCTTCAAAAGTGTCCCTTGAGGATGCCCAAAATTGATCCTTGCAAAAATAAAAATGGATGGATGAAAGTAGCAAATGGATCGTTGGTGGTAAGACTTAAGAACACCCATGTGCAAGGTGGGATCGACAAACTTGAGAGTCAAGAATTGACTATTCAACTTCTTGGATTTTGTCCTTCATTAACCACTTTCAAAGACTAGGCTAGGAAGTTCTAGCATACAAAAGGTTGGTTTATGATATATGTTTATCCAAATGGATACTTTCTAATATTCTTTACCTCAGCAAAAGATAGAGAATTCATCTTCCAAGGAGGCCGTGGATTTTTGGAAGGGCAAGCCCTTTTATGAAACCCTAGCACCCAATGTTTAGGGCAAATAAAGAACTTCCTTCTATGGCTCCTATATGGGTGAGACTGTTTGGGCTCCCTACATAATATTGGAATAACACAATCTTCACTACTATTGGTAACACTCTTGGCACATATATGATGATAGCAAACTCCTCATTACAACTGGAACAAATGATCTATGCACGCAATTGTGTGTTGATGGATCTTACTAAACTTGTGTCAACCAAAATTTCTCTTGAGGTGGAGGATCATTGGGATTAGGTGGTGAATTATAAAATATCCCCTTCTATTGTTGGATTTGTCATGAGTATGGGTAATTGTTGAAAGGCTATCTTCTTAAAGCCCCAAAGCCTCGAGTAGAAGAGAAACCCCAAGAAGATTTTATTATTCCAAAGAAAAAGAAAACAAAACGAAAACTTGTCCATGAGAACATTGATGGAAGCAATAGCAATAGGTTTGTTTGCCTCCAACATGAAAATGAAGACAAATATAATGAGGGCATCATGGAGTCCAAGATTCTAGATACACAAATGAACACACAAGACACAATGGTTGTTCAGCCTATAGTGGAAGAGCAAAACCAGCTTGCAATTTTTCAGGATCCACATAAGTAGGAAAAAGCTTTCCCTACAATGAAAAATTATCATCATAAAACTAAGTAAAGAATAGTATGATAATAAAATCAACAAGAAAGTGATACTAAGAGAAAGGAACAATTGTTGATGTTGATGGATAATCCTATGGAGAAACAACAAACAGATTTATCTCTAGGCATAGCTCAAGAGCAAAGTAAAAAACTAAAGATGGATACAAGTATTAAGGTTGGGCATAAATCAAATCAGACCAACCTCTATAAAGAAGGCTAGAAATTGAGTAATACAAGTACAGTCAAGGATTTTCCGCAAACCTTCACTCAACCCTCCCAATGAAGGTGATCACATGGAACATAGGGGAGTGGAAAGGATGTCCCTCTAAGATCCTGGAAATAAACAAAATGACTCAAACTTAGCATCCTTTGATGGTGTTTATTCAAGAAACAAAAGCCTCTCTAGAGCTTAAAATTGTTTTAGCGGAAAGGATTTGGTCAAAATCCCAATCCGTATCTCTTAGTTCTCAAGGAGCGTCTAGAGGAGTTGTGTTTATGGGATCCAAAAACAATCATAGTGCTAAGTTCTTGTGATTCCAAGGGTGTTATTCTCATGCATGCTTACTCTTGGGTGGATGCACAACAGTTTCTATTTATAAATGTTTATGCTTCTAATGCCATGGAATCAAAGATGTTGCAATGGCAGCATATAGACTCTATGATTTGCTCTTATCCTATTATTCTTGTCATCCTTAGAGGATATTTAAGTACCATCCTTAGTTTACAGGAAAAATAGGGAGGCACTTCACACTTGGATTTTGGCTCATCCAATATGGCTAGATACGTGCATTCTCTTAACATAGTGGATGTTCCGACTAGTAATGGGTTAATGATATGGTCCAATAAAAAGACAAGGCCCAAAATGCATCTTGGAATGTCTAGACCAGGTCCTTTTGTCTGAAGAATGAAGAATGGTGGTTAAAGGAGTACATCTCTAAGGCTCAAATTCTAAACAACATTGATTCTATTCACTGGCCAGTGTCTTTGGAGATGGATAAATCAGTTCCATGTCATGCCCCTTTCTAGTTCCAATTTGATGTGGCTCTAGCATGAAAATATAGGTCAACTCATTCAACAATGACAGTTGGAAGGAAAACCAAGGTATGCAACACACATGTTCTTTCTCAAACATTTAAATCATCTAAAGGTCAAATTAAAAAAATTGAATTGGACTAAATTTAGAGACATCATGTAGAAGAAAAAAATAACTCCTTGAACAACTAGAAGAGATCAATTGGAACCTTCGAACTCCCAGAAGTAATGCTGGTTTGCTTCAAGATAAAACTCCTTTTGAAAGCTATTCTTTGAGAATGGGAAATTAGAGAAGAAATTATGTGGAGGCAAAAATTAGAATTCAATGGTTAAAAGAAGGTGATAAAAATTCTACCTTCTTTCATAAATCCTTGTTGACTAGACGATCTCATAACCACATCAACACTCTAACTATGAAAGATGGGAAGGAGTACTCTGTGGAAGGTATGCAGAAAATTGCTAAGCAGTATTTCCATCATTTATTTACAGCCCAACCTCTGGATGAGATGACCCAACAAACAATGTTAGATATCCTTCCAAGAATTATCTTAGATCAAGACAATGAAAAGCCAATGACAAAAAGTGAATTGCAGATAGTGGTGTTTAGTATGAAGAAAGGGAAAACTCCAAGCATGAATGGCTTCCCATTTGATTTCTATCAAATGTTCTAGGACATTATTAAAGGGGGGCTTCTCCAAGTGATGGAAGAGGTAAGGACAGAAAAAACAATGCTAAAAGAAATTAACAAAAACATTGCAACTCTTATTCCTAAAGCTACTGAAGTGGAGGACATTTTAGGCTTTAGACTTAAAGCTTTATGTAATGTTTTGTATAAAATAGTCACCAAAGTTATGACAAAAAGGCTAAAACCTCTTCTTCACAAGATCATTTCTCGAGAACAAGGGGGATTTGTTTTAGGTTGTCAAATTCATGATGAGATTGTGTTAGCTCAAGACGCCTTACACTCCATGGATACTATAATCAATGTACAATGTCTATTATTATGCTTTGGTAATATTGGTTATCCGACTATGTATTAATTGGTTGTCAACTTTGCGTAGTTATAAGCATTGGTTGGTTGATGGTTGTGTTCTTCTTGGCAACCGTCAAGTCCTTTAAATACATTGCGTATCGTCAAGGAGAGTAGTATGATCAAGTCAGATTGACTCTGATCCTTGGCTAACCATCTTTTGGTCTTCTTCTATAATAATTTCATGAGCGATTAAAGATATATTTTATGCATGTATCTGGTATGCATTGCCATCTTTGTTATTAATTCATGTATTTAATTTATCAATTAGAGCAGCAAATAGATACCTAGAAATCTTCCTCTATGTTTGTTAGGCTTGATTTTTCTGAAGCCTATGATAGAGTGGATTGGGTTTTTCTATGTAAATTTTTGGCTCAATTTGGTTTTTTTGAGGATTGGATTGATTGGGTTAGAGATTTTTTATCTTCAATTTCCCTTTTTTGTCATGGTTAATGGTAGTCCTCTTAGATTTTCTCTACTTCTAGAGGGATTCATCAAGGTGATCCTTTATCCCCCTTCCTTTTCATCATTATGGTAGAGTGCCTTGGCAAATTGGCAAATAAAGCTTGTCAGGGAAAAAAGATCACTGGTTTTAGATTGGCCAAAGAAGCTCATGGTCTCACCCATCTTCAATTTGTGGATGATTTTATGCTCTTAGGTAAATCTACCTACTTGGGAGCTCAACAATGCAAAAGATTCTTTAGAAAATTTCTAGAGCTACTGATCAATTAGTTAATCCTGCCAAATCTGGCATCATTTTCTTCCACTACTCTAGTAGACAGGAGGATCAAATTCTCAACATCTTCCACTTTAGAAGAGGATCTCTTTCACTTCAATATTTGGGGGTCTATCTTACAACCAAACAAATTAGAGATCGGTATTCGATTAAACAAAGATGAGATGAAATTGCAAAAATGAACTAATAAATGGCTTTCTTCAAGAGGACGATATTGGTTAAGGTAGTCCTTCAAGCCTTCCATGTATATGTTTCCTCTATCTTGAATATTCTAGTTAGAACTTTGAAATTGGATTCCCTTTTCTAAAAATTCATGTGAAGTGGTTTGTAAGAAAAAAGAAACTGGTCCTTTGTTAAATGGGAAACTCTTTATCAAACTAAGCACGAAGGTGGCTTAGGTTTTAAATCCTCCACCAAGCACAATAAGGATTTGATAGCTAAAATTTACTATAAAATTACTTATGGCTCCATCTGAGTTGTGGGCAACTAATATTCAAGCCAAGTATGTGGAGAATAACACCCCTAAGAGTATCATTAGGTTGTTTCTTCCCTCCAAGGGATCACCCATTCTATTTGTTCTAAAATTGGGGGAATCTTTGATAAAAAATCATTTGTTTTGGGTTGTCCATAATGGTCAAAGTGCCAAATTCTAGACTGCTTCTTGGGATGGGCATCCACCTATCATTACTCAATTCCCAAAGTTGAAGACTCCCATGGATGCTTTGTAGGATGGATCAAATTTTCTCACTACGATCAACCCACTACTCATCCTTGGGAGATAAAGCAATGTTGAATTCCCTCTCTAGAATGGCCAATCCATGTGGGGAAAGCGCAACAATCTCAAATAAATAAAATTCTCTCGGGTTGTCCTCTATCAACTTCCCCAATGTCTAATTCCCTAGCTTGGGGAAACAGCCCTATGGGTGAACATATGATCTCTTTAGGCTATGTTGTTAAGCTACTCTAAGTAGGAATACTTGCCATCCACTAAAGGATATCTTCAAACTCATATGGCAGCCTACTATATGGCACAAGGTGAGCTACTTTGTGTAGTTGATGTTAAGGGAATAATCTTAACTGGGGATAGGCTCATGAAATGTGGCCTTTATGCCCCCTTTCACTATGTTTTGTGTTTGGACAATGAGGAAACATCACACATCTGTTTTCCAATGCCCTTGGGCAGTCTCCTTATGGCATTTTTTATCCAAAGTGTTTAATATTCCATGGGTCAACATTCAGTCTTTTGAACAATTGACTAGAGCATGGCAAAGCCATCTACCTAAGGGTCAGATCCTCATCCTAACAATTTGATCTGGCATCACCCTCATGCTCTAGAACATTTGGAAGGAGAGAAACATCAGAATTTTCCAGCAAGATAGTAGGGATACCAGTTATGTTTGGGAGAAGATCAAAATGAATATAGCTGGATCTATCAAGCGTAAGATTTGTCTACCTCAGATTCTCACTCTAGAATGGGATCATTTATGTAAACAACTCTCTTTGCAACTCAAGACTTCAACAATGCCTACCTTTTGAACTAAAAAGAAAAATCAGTTGGATACACCTTGGACAGCTCCTTTTGAGTACAGTAAGTTGAACACAAACGGTGCCTCAATAGGCAATCCAAGTCAAGCTAGTATGGGAGGCATTAATAGATATTCCGATAAATTTGTAACCTTCTTCTTTGCTGAAAAATTGGGACATACGACTAATAATTTAGCAAAGATCAAAGTTGTTTATAAAGGGATGCAAGAGGCTTTCAAAATTGGGTGGCAAAAACTCCAAATTGAATATGATTCAAAGGTAATCATCAGCTTGTTATCTGATCCTAAGGGATTCCATAGCAAAAATTGGAAAATAGCAAGAGAGTTGGGGAAGATTCAAAGCTTGCAGGACAAGTTCCAATAGGTTCAATTCAGCCATGTTCCCAGAGAACACAAAAAGTAGCGGATGGGCTAGCCAATTCAGCACTTGACAACTACAACCTTATTTGTTATGGTTTATGGTGGCTGACCAAGCTTCAAGAGGATCTGAGAAGGATTCTGGATTCCGATTTGTCCTAATGAATTCTAATATGTATCGTTTTCTCTATATATACCAGGCTTGGACTAATAGCTTTCAAGCCTGGCATAGTTGAATATGTACACTTTGAATTCTATCTAATATGATGAAGTTCTTTATATGTGTGTGTGTGTGTGAATCAAAGTATGAACTCCAACCAATAAAACAACTGTCGCAACTTTTTTTTTTTAACAGAATTTTTGGTGCTCAAATTTAGATTGCATGTACAACATTATAGCATTCTGAACAAAGCAGTCTCCACAATCAGGGGACCAGCATATAAGAACTTGCACATGTATTAAATCCATTTTAACACTAAAGGGATTTTCCCTAGGATAATGCTCAGTTATGGATTATGGGTATAAGGTAAATAATACTTTATACTAATTTTGGTTTTTGATGAAGAATGATTGTTTATATGAATGGCATTAAGGGAAGTATGTTTTCATTCATGCTGGTGGCTTTTCGCTTAACTAGTGCTAGACACATTTTTATGAACTATTAGTATGGGCAATCCACAACATATATATGTCCAAGGATGGTGGAAATTTTGTGTATACTGGTTTTAACCCTTCTTACATGGCGCCCTAATTTTCTTGATTTATAATTTAATTATATGTTAGTGCCCCACATGTCTTTCTTCTTCATTGCATGTGCAATTTTGGGAGTAATAGAGCTTGTTGCTTGTGCAATGGACAATATAGTAGCTGAGCAATGTTCCTATGCCCCACAGGAAGGGTAATATATTCTTTGGATACAGGCTCTGAGGCACAAAGTAAAGTTATCATGTGCATGTTAGTTTAATGAGGACTTGGACAGAAGCCCTTCCTTGTAAAGCATCTACAACCATGAAATAGCATGTACAACATTATAGCATTCTGAACAAAGCAGTCTCCACAATCAGGGGACCAGCATATAAGAACTTGCACATGTATTAAATCCATTTTAACACTAAAGGGATTTTCCCTAGGATAATGCTCAGTTATGGATTATGGGTATGAGGTAAATAATACTTTATACTAATTTTGGTTTTTGATGAAGAATGATTGTTTATATGAATGGCATTAAGGGAAGTGTGTTTTCATTCATGCTGGTGGCTTTTCGCTTAACTAGTGCTAGACACATTTTTATGAACTATTAGTATGGGAAATCCACAACATATATATGTCCAAGGATGGTGGAAATTTTGTGTATGCTGGTTTTAACCCTTCTTACATGGCGCCCTAATTTTCTTGATTTATAATTTAATTATATGTTAGTGCCCCACATGTCTTTCTTCTTCATTGCATGTGCAATTTGGGGAGTAATAGAGCTTGTTACTTGTGCAATGGACAATATAGTAGCTGAGCAATGTTCCTATGCCCCACAGGAATGGTAATATATTCTTTGGATACAGGCTCTGAGGCACAAAGTAAAGTTATCATGTGCATGTTAGTTTAATGAGGACTTGTATCCCTAGACAAAAGCCCTTCCTTGGAAAGCATCTACAACCATGAAATAGCATTTACTGAGTTGACCACCATTCACTGGAGGTACAGATGCCGGAGGAGCATTTCATAATATCATTTGAATACATTCTCCGGGGCACAAACTTCATGAAGCCATTGTATTTTCGTAAATCTATGTGAGAGCATAAAACCATATATGGAGTCACTTAATTGTAATGTATCTGTGATCATATATACAACCTACTCTCCGAGACATCAAACACTATTTCCTAGAGGTGCAGGTGGCCAAGGACGTTTCATAATACTACCTAATCACTGCATTAACATTATTGCATGAGCAGGATTGCATGTATGTGCACACACATATCAAATAATGTATCACTAGTGTTTGTCTTTCAAGCTGCAAGATAGGATATTTTACAGTAACAGAATGTGTGAACCGCATGAAAAGCCTGATAAAGAAAAAAAGGTCAAACCCATTCAGTCCAGAAAACTGAAAATTACAAAAAGCTGCAGAAATCTTAAAAACCAAGAAATGTGCCTGAAGAATATTAACAGTCTCAATCATTAAATCTCATTTTGACAATGTTAGCTCTTTTGAGTGCAAAAACCTGGAAAATAAACAGTGAAACTGAAATTAAAGCCTTAAAACAGGAAAACTGAACTTTGAATTCTGAATGGTTAACACTATGCACACTTCAATAGTTGGTTCTACCATTTCAATCTTAGTTGGCTAGATATATCTGTCTGTGCTCACCTTACTCTTTAAATTAACGAGAACCAAATGGTTTTCTGTTCCACCCGAAACAAGTTCATACCCTCTTTTAGTCAGGCTCTGCCAAGACAAAGAGCTTCAGTCAGGCCAAAAATGATATTAACTTGGATCTCAATGGCATAACTTCCAGCAGTTTAATTTTCTCTTATGGTAAAAAAAATATATTTGTTTGCACTTAATGTGGTGAAATAGTGATTGCCAAAATTCACATTCCTTAACAGTACAATGATCCCATAGAAAACAATACATGGGTAAATGCATCAGTTTACATATGGTCACTTATCTGTTATATAGTGATTGAAATATTAGTTCGCCTGCTTTTTTGAACCTAATGCTGTCTAGTCTACCATTCATATACCAATAATTCAGAGTTACGACTAGCAAAAAATTATTTTCCCAACACATTAGCGGAAACAGCTAAGAGATTTACTTCCACTAAAAACAATAAATCAACATATAAAGACAAAGACATCCTCTTCAGGCATATCTGTTTGTATTATTAATGCATAAGCTAGTGCTAGAAAATAAAGAACGGCAAAGAAGTCATACATGTGCAAAATGAGCACAGTTGCTGAGAACTTGTTGCTGATATGATTTAAACTCGGGTGTAGCTGCCTGCATATATCCATGAAATACACAATCAATGAAACATGCCTTTTTATTCTTGAAAACCAAAACAGCATGCTCTCGATTTAAAAATTTGAATTTTCTAAATATTAAATTAAATTAAATTATAAATAAATAAAATAAAAAATAAATTTATAAGCATTAGCATTTATTAAAATGGGTGAAAAACTTGTGAAATTCTCTTTGTTCATTTCCAAATTAAATTTTTGGGATTGATAGAAAACACATCAAAAGACAATGAAAGTCAGGGTAAGTATCAAATTGCAAAAAAGATATCCTGAAATGAATGATGGTTACTCTAGAGTAGTAATCACATGTATTTAGAGTGGTCATTAAAAGAATCCAATGAAACTTTAGATGAGTGGCAACTACAAATGAGGCTGACCATCTACCTTGATCCATGGACACCACCGGGTCTTTGAGTCTCATATCTAAAAATTAAGACCCAGTGGTAACCATTAAATCATGGAGGGCTCATTCAGGGCACTCATGAAACTTAGTAAACATTTTAAGACCTGACAGATATAAAACATCTTAGAAAGTACTTGGAGATGATCCCACTGTGCCACTGCAATTTAACAAGGTGACAAATAGACGACCACAACCTAGTGGAGCATGTGACCACCATCATATAATTGGCTTTCCATGATCAACCCAGGGGAGAGAAATCACAAGTTACTGCTTTCTGGTTGCAAATTCTAGAAAAATCCTTTTCCATCCTTGTAGCCACAACCTAAAACTTAACCTTCAGAATCTCTTCTACTTGGAATCATGTGATATCTTGATCCAAATAAATCTTGACAAGAATGGAAAATAAATTCCTTTTAGCTTTCAAGCCTCACAAATGTTCCTCAATAGACTATAAGTCCTATTTCCATCCAAGATCATCCAAACCCTATCAAAAGAAATGTTCCTATTGTCCATGATCACATACTAGAACACATGCCTTGCCTCCAACACAAGATTTTTTTCCTTTTACCTCCTTCACCTACCTTATTTTTCATCTTCATTTGGAATGGATTGTTGGTAAGCTATGATTTCTTTTCCTGGTTCTAAGTTTGAATGAGAATCTCAATTTACTTGTCTTAATCTCTAACACTAGTATTTGAGGCTACTCAGGTTTGGCAATCCTTGCCTTCTACAACTGAGCTAGGTGTTTAAGATCTGCACTAATATTGTCCTCTTCTTGAAATTGATTGTCAAGCCAAGACAATTTATTTCAAATCTCAGCTATTAACCTCTTCTTATCTAAGGTCCAGCTGGACTGTATCCTGTACTGGATATTACTATATTAGTCATCTTGATTTTCTGAAGCAGAGTTGTTTCATTTTTTAAGAGTGGAGAAAACGATGGCAGATTTCATCAGACGCTTGTTAGGATCAATACCTGAATTCTATAGACAAATCCTAAATGTCTCTTGCTCCTCCGATGCATCTCAAAACAGACACTCGAGGATTTTGGTTTCTCACCTAGATGGTCTTCTTGTATTTATTATATTGCATGGTCTTTCCCCTCCTCCCCTTTTAATTTTATTGTACTCACTTGGAGTTTGCTTTTTTCTTTTTTGGTTAGGCCCCTTTTCTGTTTGTTTCTTATCTAGGGCCTCATTTTGCCCTAGTCGTTTGGCATTTTAGCTGTTGATGACAGATGTTACAGCCTCATTGATCCATTTTTGGTCATTTGTGGACAGCAATTAATATATTTTCTTTCTTTCTTTCTGGAGCCTAAAATGGAGATATTTCTCAGATATATCAATCTGATTTTTCTAAAATGGTACTATTTGAATATGAGCATTAACTCATATAAGAAATGGTTCACTGCGTGTGAAAATTCATCACTCATAAAGTCAAAAATTCCCTACTCAAATGGCTGGAGACAAGGAGCCATGAATTTACAGGAAAAATACCCATGATTTGCAGTGATCGGGAGATGCAAATACACTTGTCACTTCAAAGGATCATCAGTTTTTGGTATATTCTCTTCACATAGAAATAGGAAGTTAGCAACTAACTACTGTTAACTCAAAGAAAATGTAAACTACTAAAATGTAAGTACTTTAGATGAAATTAAGTCATTACAAAGAGAAGCATAACAGATATATTCCATGTACCTTGAATAATAGAGTTAACTAACAATGCCATTGAACAAATGCTACTTTTTGGTGAAGGACTAATATTTACTATTAACAAGAAAACATTTGGGTCATAAAAAAAATTAAAAAGTTGTCCCAGATTTCTAATGAAGTATGAGATTTGCAAGAAAAGATGTAATAAGGAAATCTAAACAGTTTTATGAATATACCCTGGAGTTCTCTGAAATTTAAGGACATGATAATTCTTAGTCGGTGAAGAATTTTCTGAAGTGCACTCCTTGCTTTAAAGTTGTAGATTGTATCTAGAAATCAAATAATTTACAACTCCCCAGACTGAATAACTCCCAGTTTGCTTGTAATAAAGTAGGATTAATTTATGAAAGCATACACAATGAAACATCTCTTGCATTGACTCAGAAACTCTTACCTCTAAGTAGATCCTAGAAGTTTCCTAAAGTAAAACTTTAAGGAAATACCCAAAATCAATTTAAATATGGATAAAAATCAGTGACCATGCATAAATAGAATCGCCTGTTAGTGTGGTCATCATTACAATGGTGGATTATGTCTATCAGAATCTTAAGATGGTGAGTTATAACTTATAAGGTTTGTTGGTCAAAGGGCTGTGTTCAAATCTTCTGACTAACAGACTAGGGATGAAAAATGCTGATTCAATTACGGATTGGTTTTAGATTCTAAAATCAAGTTCATCATGCAGCCCTAGTCATTTTCCAAGATTAAACTGTTGATAATGATGCCATTTTTTATGTTATAATTATTTATGGTTATAGGAGTATTGACAAACCAATGAATCCATTACATTTTTGCATAAGATTCATTGATAAGGATTAGTTTGTAATTTGCCTAATTGAGGTTCAATTTAGTAGTCTTGTAAAGAGAATACAGTGAAATTCATGATCTTTTGGAAGAAATGAGAAAGAGCACCCACATCCATAAACAGATTGAGCATCCACCCCAAAATGGATGAAAATACCATGCATGAATTATGTTATGAAGAAGTTACCATTGCTTCATGGAGAAGGCTAAGTAACATGTTTAAAAGTCACTCAGATCTCAAATCTTGGAAAATAAGAGTACCACAGTACACTTCAATAAGCTGAGTGTGCATTCCAAAAATGGATGAAAATACAATGCATAAATTAAGCTATAGAGAAGTTACCATTATTTCATGGGAGAGGCTAAGTTATGTGTTTAAATATCATTCAGATCTGAATCTATATCATTTCCTTTCATAATTTGTCCATATTTTCTTCATTGTTGATATTTTGTCTAGTTCCTAAAATAATATAAATCTTTTTAAATTCAATAGCACTTAATAGGTTTAAGGAGATTAACATAGTAGCCACCAAAGAGATACTGATTACAATATTCACTATCGTCATAGCCATGCCTCTTCTATTGGTCATAGCTGTTGCAGGGACTAAAAGTTTACATTCCTCCTTTCGGATGGCCTCTAAAACCGTACATGTTTCAAATGATACGATATCCTTTCCAGTTGTATGACAATATTTTCTTTTAAAAACATACTTGTACTTCTATGAGAATGTTTACCTGCTTAAGAGCCACAGCCAATCCAGTTATAGTGTGGTTGTGAGGGCCACCTTGAAGACCAGGGAACACAGCTGCATTAATCTTGTCCTCATAATCATACTTAACCTTCATATAAACAAGAGTGGAGGTGAGTGTTGATCAACTTAATTTCCAAAATCTACATTCTGAAGACAACAAGAAGCATCATTGATTACTAGATTGTTCCCAACAGATATTCATGCATAGTATTTGAGGTAGATCATGGCATTCACATTCCTATATAAAAATCGTGTATTCAAAACATTTTATCTTTCTAACAAAAAGTTAGTAAAGAGCTGAAATTGAGACTGAAACCTCTCTCTAACAAGACCAAATTTACTCATTACGAGTGCCTACACAAGCATTGTTGTTCTCATCAAAAAAATTAGGAATGCATAAAAATAGAACAGACCAAGCCCAGTTGCAAGAAGTTAAGAACACTATTCATTTGAAATTGTGTACCTCTTGACCAAGTTTGTTAACCTCCTTGAGGCCCTTCCTATAAAATATCATTGCACCTCGTGGACCACGAAGTGACTTGTGTGTTGTTGTCGTTACCACATCTGCAAAATCGAAAGGAGATGGAACAACACCTCCTGCTACCAATCCACTTATATGTGCCATATCCGCCAACAGCACAGCTTTTTGTTTGTCACAAACCTGCCTATATAGAAAAATTAATAAGCACATTGATGAATACTTAGAAAAATATTATATATATGAAGGTCCTTAGAATCCTGTATCTTCTACTTATCAGACTTGTTTACCTTGCGCATCCTAGCATAGTCATAATGTCGTGAATAAGCACTAGCACCAGCAACAATGAGCTTGGGTCTGAAGAGTGATGCACTTCTCTCAAGCTGCAAAAAGAAAAATGATGTTAACATTTTGGATATCTTTTTCATTGTGATAGAAGCATTTGATCATCATAATATCAAGAGCAATTTCTTACAAACTAACAATTAGCAGCAATATCTTACAAACTAAAAATCTGCTTAAAGCATTGTATTCAGAATGTTCATAAGAAAATTTATCAATGTCATTTCTGCATACTGATTGTCTAGGCTAAACCTCAGAACTTGGAATGAATACATTTTAAGAAGAGGTAAATAGAAAGTTCCACAATCCAACATTTTAAAGGTATGAAACATTAAAGTAACACATTTTGAAAAGAGATAACCAAAGGAATTTGTATCTTATTGCATTTTAATTTTATCTTTTCCAACCGGAAACAGGCCTTCTGATTGGGGCCAAAAATCATTATCTATCATGAATCACAGTATGGACAGTAATTCATCGGGTTTTCTGCACACAGGATTTAAATGTTGAGACTTATCATGTCTTCAATGAAAAATAATTTAAAAGTGGCTTGGTGCAAGATCAGAAATACTATACTGACTAAAGAAAGGCATGTCACTATAGTTGTGACGGTAGTGATACAATCAAAAAACTATTCAGCCCTTTGGATGATAACTATTTCTCTCGACTCTCAACTCCACAACTAGATAATCATTAGCCACACTTCTTTATACAAAGGAATGATGCTTTGATCCAACTTATGCATGTGGGCTTCAAGTGGAAACTATACTTTATCCTAGAATTAGATGGTAGAAAATGCATATAAAACAAAATTAATTCCATAGTCAAAATTTACAAACCAGAAAATGGTCTTTTAATAAGAACCATTTATAGTTAAAATAAATATAGAACTCGCACACTTATATACTCAATGGTGATCAAACGAGCTTCTATCATAGTGCAAACTGAAAGTATGTTAGCAGTGCTCTCATTCCACCAATGGAAACTGCAATTGTGTTGTACATGAAGTGAAAACATATAAGATTGAATTTGAATTATAGAAGTATAGTGTAAAATCATTTAAGGATAGAATTAACAATTACTCCATATAACAATTAAAATAAAATAAGATAGAATTTAGGAAGGGTATTGCATGTACCTTAGTAATCATTAGGCTCAATAATAAAACACTAACAGAGGGGACACAACATGATGAATTGGTGACGAAAGTCCATCTGTCCATACATAATCCATAGGAGAGAAAACCTTGAATTGATAAGAGTTAAGACCAATGCACACTCCGAGAATAATAAAGGATAACTATAACTATCATTGAGAGCACAATTCAGCCACTAAACATGTCACAAATGAAATATTCACACCAACATAACCCCTTCATTTTGACTCAGCGACACTAACAAGGGAAGGTATCATTACATTAGCATCCCCCTTAAGCACATATTCCTTTATCCCTAACAAACATCTGCACTTGACAAGATTGAATCCCATCAAGACCTTAGTGAAGATGCTTGCAACGTGGTCCTCTATCCAAAAATAGCCTAACTCAACCACATCATCCCAGAGCAACAATCATAAATAAATTAATGATGGACCTCTATAAACTTGGATCCAGAACAGGCCATAGACTTCTAGTTATTTTTTTGATATTTCATATTTGTTTGGAACATTTGATGTCATGGATTTCATATTCCATGAGTTTTGTATACATTTGAGTCTTTGACTATATATCTAAGTGTGTTATTTCCTTCACCAGCTCAGCTACAATTTGCATTTATACTTATGTGATTGATGTATACTTGTGTATGTGATCAAATTAGCTTCTATTTGACGATGTTATTGTGTCTTTAAGGTTTATTTAATAAAGGTTTCACGAAAAAAGTTTTAAATCCTTAAAAATCTCTAAATTTCTTGGGTTTTTCACTTTGTTGAGTCTATGCCGAGTCCCAAGCCCCAAGTTGAGTCACCCTCGCCAAGTCTACGCTGAGTCCGAGTCTCGTTACTATGAGTACAATGGTGCAGGGGCACCTAGTCTTCATGATTTCATGATGTAAAAGAAGGTTAAAAGTTAGGTTTATGTGGTTGAGTCCATTTTTTTGTTTTTAATAAGGTCTATTTAGACCATGTTTCATGTTTAGGGTGTCTTGAGTCATTTTGGAGTCAAGTTGGTGAAATTTGTAAATCTTGCAAAAAGTTGCCAATGTTGTCATGCAACTTTTGCATTTTTTGGCTTTTTGAGGAAGTTGAATGGTCAAGCTTTGGTTTTTGGTGGAAAACCAATTGGTTATGCTTGGGAATTATTTAAAAGAACTTGTGTACATTGAGACAAGGGTTGGATGATGTAGATTTGAAATTTGAATAGCAAAGACTCTGTTTTTTGCGTTTTAGAAGCCTACATTGCTGCTACAATGACTTGTATGGCCTAGAAGTGAGCAAACTTCGATTGGGCTTAATGGAGAATTGAATCCTTGTTCTTTTTGTTTCATCAAATTTTGAGCGAGTTAGAGCACTTTTTCTAAAAACCTAGTTTAGGGTTGGTTTGAGGCAAGAAAGATGAGTTTCTCTCCATTCCACCGATGAATTGGCCTCAAACTCGGAGGAATGGATGTAGGTAGGTTGATTTTCATGTCCATAATGTTGCAGGAGCAGGGAAAGGCATTGTGAAAAAGTTTTTTGGTGCCCTTGTTGAAAACCTCATGATTTTGGGCATAGAATGTGCATAGGAGTTAGAGTTTGATAAAAAAGCCCTTGGGAAATAGTTGGTGGTGATTGAAAAGGTTAGGGAAGACCTTATTTAACATGTCTGAGCCATTGGTATTCAAATTTGTGGTTTGGGTTTTGAAAACCTTGTTGTGAACCATTCAAACAAGCCTAATTAGGCCTAGTTTCAAGAGTAGCAGCAGATTTTTGACCTTGGTGTTCCAAAATACCCCCACCTGCAAATTTAGTCTGTTGTCAAATGCCAAAAAGGATATCCAAAACAGCTTTTAGATTCTGGGTTTGAGGTCTTTCAAGAAAGTTATGTCAAAAAAAACCTCATTTGCTGCCCTACAAGGCCTAGTTGCAATTTGTGAAGAAAGCCACTTTGTTTGATGTGTTAAGGCTCTTGAATTGCAAGGTTTGTTTGATTGAGATTGCGTTGATACCATCCACCCCTGCTCTGCATCATACAACCTTCAACTTTAAATAAAAAATGTTAGTTTTAGATCAGAAATGTAAGCAATCAGATAATGCAACACAAAAGACATTGAACACAACATTTTTACCCTGGGAAAACCCTCCTACTCGAGGGAGAAAAACCCAGCTATATAATCTCTTCTTATATATTGAAAGAATAAGAGCAGAAATTTGCTTTACAAATCAGGCCCTTTAAATCTGGCCAAGACTTAACAATAATGTATGTTGCTTCTCCTTGAGCAAATAATAAACCTTCTACAAAGAAATGAATTTGCTGCTAAAGACGTGCGAACTGCTGCTAAGAATGCTAATTGGAGTGAATGATTGTGATGCCCAAATGAGAGGACTTGATCCTCCTTAAATACACAACTAGGCAACCTCTTCTCTAAGTCGGCCCCTAGAGAATATGAATATTATTTGAAACATGAAGGCTGACCAGCCTTTAAATAAGGAAAATAGCTCCTGAAGCTATAAAACACTAACACTCCCTCTTAGCTAGGAAGGTCTTTTCCAGATATCCTCATCAGGGAGTCTCTCAACATGACGCCCACAATGGCTACACCCATTTGTGGAAAACCACATCTCAGTCTCAGAGATGTACAAGAGTTCATCATGGAGTCTCTCAATGTGATACCGTTATGGAGTCTCTCAACATGACGCCCACAATGGCTACTCCCATGTGTGGAAAGAAACACATCTCAGTCTCAGAGATGTACAAGGGTTCATCACGGAGTCACTCAACATGATGTCGTCATGGAGTCTCTCAACATGACATCTCATTTCAGTCTCAGAGATGAATAAGGGCTCATCACAAAGTCTCTCAATGTGATGTCGTCATGGAGTCTCTCAACATGACGTCTCATCTCAGTCTCAGAGATGAATAAGGGCTCATCACGGAGTCTCTCAACGTGATGTCGTCATGGAGTCTCTCAACATGGCGTCTCATCTTAGTCTCAGAGATGAACAAGGGCTTGCACCTCATATTTCTCTGTCTCAGAGAAATATACACTACAAGGGCTTTCACCTCATATTTCTCCGTCTCAAAGAAATATACACTACAAGGGCTTTCACCTCATATTTCTCTGTCTCAGAGAAATATACACTACAAGGGCTTTCACCTCATATTTCTCCGTCTCAGAGAAATATACATTATAAGAAATCTTCATGATGTTGTGACTCCCTCTAAAGCTCCAAGTACCTGCATCAACCTCCTGACCTCCTTGTCCAAGATTTCCTGCAATGCTTTCCTTAGAGGAACGGTTTCCAATGCACACTTCCGGCACTACTGACTTGCGAGAGTTTAGGACTGTCCTCGACCTCATCCCAAATCATCCTATTCTGAATAGGTTTGCGGAGCTACCAATGTCAAATCCAGATTGACTGTCTTGTGCAATTATGTTCTTAGCTGCTGAAGAGGTCTTCCAAGGATTTAGCACTTGGCCTTGCAACACTACAACCTTCACTTCTTCTCAATGAGTCACAAAACTCCCTCTTGATCCCTACCTCAGAGATTGCAAAGAAATCCTCTGGAAGTGAACTCCCCTCCATTGACCGATCTCAAAACCTTAATCCTTTTCCCGGACAAGCTCTCAACTCGTGCCTTGAATTCTCTAAATTTAACTCCCTCTGAATGTCATTTCCTCCTCTTTGAAGTAGCTAATTGCAATGACAATCTATATAAGTTATCCGTTGTTTAGTGTCTTCATCTTTCTTAATCTTCTTTGCTGATGCAAATTCTCCATCCAAGGCTGACCCAACCTTGTGCCCTCAAGAGGTGTCTCCAATGAAGAATCATGAGAGTTATGCGCCATCAACTCAGTCCCAAGGCTGCAAGCTATGTCTCCATGTTTTGTTCATTTCTTCATCCTGTGTGACTTCCTCACAGGATGCATCAAGCTCTTCCTCCCTTGAATTCCTTATGTAATCTCTCATCATCTTTTTGCTCCTCGATCCATCCTGCATTTTAGAGAGATTGATAATAGTTCATAGAATCAAACTACCCCGAAGAGAAATATATAGACCAATGCTAGAAGCATACATGATTCAATATTCCCAATGTTATTGCATGAATTATTATTAACTACATAAAATTCATGATCATAAAATACTTATCTCTTTATTGTTGGTACACCATTGAGCTAGACCTGTAGCTATGTCTCATCTTCGCCACCTTCAGAAACAAAACTCAATAGCCTCAACCTCCATTTAGTAATTTTCGGCCTTCACCAATGTTCAATGCACACTACAACCGCTCAGGTCCGTCACTCTTCTGCTAATGGCTTCGAATGATATCAACTTTCATCAATCGCGTCTCCTTTGATAGATGCAGAGAACACACAGTGCTAGCAATCTCAAAATCCTCCTGATGTTCCTATTGCTGAATGAACCCGACAATACCACTCATTATATAGACTGGCAGCAGTCGTATGCATTGGCTCAGTCCTCACATATAAATCCTATATTCTAGAGTAGAACTTCCAAGTAGCACAAAGCAATTAAGAGTATTTGACTATCAATAACTCGATCACCAAAAGCTTCTTGTGACGAAAGTGCTTTCACCACGGTAGCATGAAATTAAGAAGCGATTGAATACAATGATTGTCTTATTCTCCCTAACAAGAGAGACACACAGGAAATATAGCATAAGATTTTGATCAACATCCGATACTGCATGAGCAAGCAACGCTAGCAAATAGAGATTAAGCCCAACACACTTGTATCTTTCCACCAATCGACCATGTATGACTTCACGGCAATGCCCGATAACTAGCGCTTGATGAATACGTGAGTTTCCAGAGGATTATGGCTCTACGACTTGAGAACTCTCGTGACTTCCCTGTATCCATTGCCTCCTTGACGAATAGCTTCCCGCTTGATGTGGATGATTGAAGTCACTGAGATGCGATGGATTAGCTTGGCGACCACGGGTCTGAGAAAATCTTCGGCGCAGCTATCTCTTATCCACCAGGTGTCGGGTGTGATACTTTTGATCTTGGAGCTCCGTCGATAGTGGTGTCGCTCAATGATCTAATGTTGCTCGATGCTCCTTTGTCTAAAGTCCCGCTTGGATGATGATGGCGTATCGTGCTCGGGGATTGAATGCTTATTTTGGTATGTCATGCACTGAAGTCTTCGTGATAATGTTAATCCAAACACCAACTCGTCGATTCCCACTTCGCGGATTCTTTAGAAATGGAATTACCAGATGCGTGCTACCTGCTTCATTAAAACGAATCAACTTCTGGAATGTGCACTGCGAAACTGAGGTTGGATGCACAACACGAAATTTCTAGATAGACTCTTGTCTTATTCGAATTTGTTGAATGCTAGCACTCCTCAACAGTATTCCTTTCCCACGGCATTCCTTTCTTAAGGAATTCGATATGAATAATGATCTGCCTCTTATCAATATCTGACGATGCCAAATAAAAACTTGTCTGATGAGTTGATGTTGGAAAATAGACGACCTCACTTCAGATGGGTTGCTTATGACAAAATTCGATTTCCTTCAATTCTTTGTGATGCCAAGATGATTGGAATAATCTTCAACAAAGTGATTAGAATATCTTCCCTTTTCTTGCTTAGACAAATCCGAAGAACCCGCTCTGATACCATGTTAGTTTTAGATCATAAATGTAAGCAATCAGATAATGCAACACAAAAGACAATGAACACAAAATTTTTACCCTGGGAAAACCCTTCTACTTGAGGGAGAAAAACCCAGCAATATAATCTCTTCTTATATATTGAAAGAAAAAGAGCAAAAATCTACTTTACAAATCAAGCCCTTTAAATCTGGCCAAGACTTAACAATAATGTATGTTGCTTCTCCTTGAGCAAATAATAAACCTTCTACAAAGAAATGAATCTGCTGCTTAATGTTGTACCCAAACCAAATTTTTTGCTTCATTAAGGCATTTTGCTTAAAGAGTCTAAAATGATGTCAAAATACAAGTTTTTGGGCGGGTCAAGTATGGACTTTGGTCAGTGTCATGTCAATCATCAACGACAACTGGTAAGTACCTAGAGGTTAGAACCTAAACCTGGGATCCAGAGCAAAACATGGATGATGGAGAAGCATTTCAAGACTAGATTATACTCCTACAAGCTCAATTCAGTGGCCGAAGGAATGTTTTCAGAGCAAAGACAAATGAAAATTTCTAGCAGAAAGCAGATCTACGCCCCTGTAGCCCAGGGGCACCCTTCTTTTTGGAGGCTCAGATCTCATTGCATGTGCTTGCTAATGGATTCAATCTCTTCAAAATTAGCCCAGCTTTCCGACGAGCTATCGAGCGAATACATACGTAGTGCAGAACTCCGGTTATCAAGGTCAGAAGTTGGAGGTACAAAGAGAGAACATGTCACAGAGACTCTCAAGTTGATGGTTTTTGCGCCCCTGTAGCTCAGGGGCACCCTTGAATTTGATCTCCCAGATGGATGAATTTGCAGATAGGGTCTTCCTGAGATCTTTTATGATCTAGTCTGGCTTCACAACGCATCAGTTCGCAAGGTGATCCGACATTCCAAGTGACCGTGACAGAGGTTCTACCGAGCATGTAAATCAGAGGATGGAGAAACGTGGCAATACACAGCTGCATATCTATAAGCCAGGGGCGCCCAGCCTTTAGGCCTGCCAGGTGGGGTTTTTTTCCTTCGTAGTCTTCACAAGACTTGTGCACAATTACTCCAGCTATCCAACGAGTCCAACTGTCAGCCTCCGGGATTTGGAAAACGCTCGTACATGCGAGGTCAGTGTGGTGATGCTGAAAAGTGAAAGCAACCGAAAAATGGCTAAGTATGGGAAATACACATCTCCTTAAAAAAGGTGCCCTTCTTGTTGAGGTCTTAGAAGCAATTTTCTTGCTTCATCACCTCCAGAGACATCTCTTGTAAGTTGATCCAACTACGCAGAGAGACAGATGGTGCACAAATTGGAGCACTCCAACTCCCAGTGTCAAGGGTCGAAGTGTGGTGTCCGGATAAAAGTTACACTTTTGTCAAAATGATGCTTGCGCCTTCACAGGCCAGGGGCGCCCATCATTTTGGGGTTCCTAACGCAACTTTCAGATGCCTTACATACAATCATTGGATGCAGAGTGCTTTCAATCATGTAATGAACCTATCATCCAGTCAGCAGGGTTCATCATTCACCGGTAATAACAATTTGAAGCATCAGATGGCAAAACGGAGAAATGACTTAAGTCTAGAGACCTTCCATCAATTTAATCAAATGCGCCTAATTTTTTGAGAGGTCAAATGTTGATTTTAGAAGTTGCAGCTCCCAACAAACATTTCATCCTCGCTATGCAAGTTTCGCAATGGATATCCCAGATCAGTCACAGGTTCACTCAGTCATTCGAAAATCAGAGTTGAACATGGCCAACTGCAACTTTGCAATCAGCTATAAAATAGGAGATAGTCAAAAATCCAATAACTCTTGCAAATGGACACCTAGAAGGCCAAATTTGGATTTTTTGGGATCAGTGAAGTTTGCTAAGTGCATCCCGAGATTTATATTAAAATAATATTTAATTTTTGCATGCAAAACATTTAAAATGGTGATTTTATTCAATAATTAATTATTGGTGCCTCTTTTAATGTTTATTCATAAATTCGCATGTGAGAGCCATTTTAATATTATTTTAATTCTCGAGACTCAGAGTCAGTGGCAGTTCAGCTGGTGGAGGGCCAATCGAATTCTCTCCTTCAGAGTTAGGGTTTTTCAGAGCTTGCAGTCTTGCTTTTGTGGGACGATTTTGGCTATTTATTTCAAGTATGGCGCCTATTCTCATTCATCCAGCTTAGAGAATTCGAATTTCTTCAAAAGATTCACAAATTTCCATCAGACAATCAAGTTCAAAGGCAGCAAAAACATTCTTTTGCATGTACAAGTCCAGATTCAACAGCAAAATTCCAAACAAGGTGGCGATTTTGATAGAAGAAGACAAAAAAATAATAAAAAACTAAAAAACGTCTTTCTTCTTTTCTAAATTCTTCCATTTTCTCGTCTAAAATTCTCTCACATGTTCAAAGAATTGGAAAATTTTGACAAAACAAAACAGCTGGATTGATTCAAAACAATTTCCTCAGACAAACCCATGTGCTAGAATTTTCAGGAAAATTTGTTCCAGAGCATCAGTTCTTGAGGCTCTAATTTTCTTAACTGAAATTCCTTTGCATGGCTGAGTAGAAGTCGAATTTTTACATTTCTAAGGTTCTGGGTTGTCTTAGAATCATTTTTTAAGTATATCCCATATCTCAGAGTTTTCCGTGAAAATTTACCTCAGACGAGCTATTTTTAGCCTCAACGGGGTATTTTTAGCTTTCCAAAAAACTTGTCAGAATATAGTCATGTTCACAGTCAACAGGCGAGTTTTTCAGAATGCAATTTACTTAGCTTGAATTCAAGACCAAGTCGGTCTTGACTCATGACTTCATCGGGACAGTTGATACGAATCTACATAAGGTGCTTCCAAAAGCAGTTTTGGATCCACTCAAGATCAAAGATTCGATAATCCAAAACATTCAACAGTCTGGGTTACTTGAGACCGCTCCCATACCTTTCTCAATTCATTGCATAGATTTTGTAATGTCTTGTATTAAGCATTACAATTCTACTGCACGGGAGATACAGTTAGTAGATGGGCATGTTATTTGTAGTCTCAAACCTTTGGATATCGAGAGAAGTCTGGGTATCCCTCAACATCCAGATGGTCTAGTCATTTATATGAGTCAAAGTGAGCAAGCATTCATTGCTGAATTGGATAAGTGTCAGAGTAAGATGACAGAAAGGTGGTTGAAACAAAAAAAGACCAAGTTGCCAAACAATGTAGGTCGTGGTGAATACAAAGATGAGTATGCAATTCTGATTACACTGCTTAATCGTGTCTCAGGTCATGCAGATGCCAATAAATTTCACCCATGGATGTATTATATCATTGGTCGAATCATCTCTAGGCAAGAGCATTATGACTAGGCATCCTTCATCAGCAATGCTATTCACGAGCAAATCACCGGTTTCCTAGTTGCGCACCAGTTTCATATGTGTTCCTACCTCGTATACTTGATCGCCTATTCCTGTCAGTTTAGAGGGTTGAACACGGTGGGCATACTCAATGCACAAAAAGTCCATTGTTACTATGATCAACTTGAGTTCACGAAGGCTGAAAGACATTACAAACATGTGTAGGAGGCTTTCTTGACATATACAGTGAGAAACTTGGACCGGGAGTTGCACGTTCATATCTCAACAGTGACTAAAGCAGCAATGGAAGATTGGGCAGACTGGTTCATTCAATTCCATGCATACACCTACATCCGTGTCTATGGATACACAGGAAATCCAGCTATGCTACCACATTATCCTTCGGATAAGACAGTATTCATGGAGTTCATAAGGAAGCTGTATGAGGTTCACAAACATTTGTGCCACAAGCGTAAACAAGCTGCCAACTTTCCTATGCAATTCGGGGTATATTGGTGCAAGACAACAGTTGATGCTAAAGCTGCAAGGCAGGAGTTAGAGAATTGCAAACTCAAGTATCTGGTTGACACACGCACATATGATCCTTGGGGACATTACGCAACACACCTTGGTAGTCGCTCTTATCACAAACCTACAATGGAGGATTACTGGGTGAATTGCGAGGATGATTTTGAGGTACGTAGGCACAACTACAGCAGGTTCTCTCTTCTGCAGATATCTGTCTTCTTGGCAGAAGCGGTGGAAGGTTTGACAGAGGATGAGGGAGATGCACTTCCTCAATTTTACAAAGAACGGGTTGATGGACAACCACTGCCGACAGTTGATTGGTACACCAAAGAGTTCTCATCAATGAAGGAGAGGTCGAGTAGAGTCATCCAGAATAGTATGCTTTATCTAGAAAGCAAGAGGACTAAGAGGGTAAGTATGCCTAGAACAGAGCCGCCACCAGTGGGAGTTTCACTACCTTCCTCATCTAAACCCAAGCAAAAGAAGAGAAATAACCCTCCTAAGAAGAATTCAGTGCCTAATAACTCAAAAGGAAAGTCACGTATTGCTGATTTGCATGTAGAGCCTATCAGAGAGGCAATTCAGAGTCCACTACAGCCTGAGGTTCAGCCACATATGTCGTCACCGACACCAGAGCAACCTCCAGTTCCAATTCACATCGATTTGGACTTGGACTCACCACCTCGCAGTGACACCTCTACGCATTCACTTTCGTCAGAGCCTCCCATTACTAGTACAGATCATTCCAGTGGGATTAGTCGAGATTCGTCTTGGCTTGAGGGTCAACTGGGAAGAAAGAGGAGATAGCCATCTTATGTGCTTGATCATTCAGATTTCGATCATGCTTATCAAGATGCGCCTAACAAGAGGATCAAGAAACAAGTTCACATTGAGAGGAATGCAAGTAAGGAGATCATCATTGAGACTGTCGCACCTCTAGAGGATAAGAGTCTGAACGAGATGGAAGCTCAGGACTTCGAAGTGATCACAGTCAACTTCGGTAAAAGTACTCGCCAAACGGAGATTGATCTCCTATAGGTTGCTACAGATGGCGCAAGGGATAGAATGGTGAAGGATGGGGAAGATAATTCAGCCCTCAAGGCTGAAATACAGCAGCTTCGCCAGTATATTTCTAGCCTTGTACACAGAACAAGAAATGTTGTCACTGCACTTCCGCCAATGTTAGAACCACCCGCAGAATAGGGTCAACTTGATCACTTGGTTGCATATGGCAAGCAATTAGATGAGTGGGAGGAGGAGTTTGTTACTAGAGGCCGCCTTGTACTTTCAGAGTTATACCAGTTGCAGTACAATGCACGCAATCTCCATCTACAACTTTAGGATGAGGAGCATGACTTGGCTATTAGTAGACCCAGGGATGAGATCCTAATTGCTAAATTGGGATTGTCATATGAATCAGTCACAGATGCAGAAGATAAAGAGGTTGTCTACACTTGGAGAACACAATTGATCATCAAGGCTAAGATAGAAGAAACAATAGCATTAGAGTTGGCTGAGAGCAAAGAGCATGTCACCAGTGCACTCCGTTACGTGAGAAACTTTGTGTCTCAACTACCATGCCAGTATCAGTGTGTGGGTGGTGATTATGTTGAGCTTGCTGATGTTCAATCAGAGCTCCAAGCACTCATTCACGGTATTTTCAATGGTGAGACCATTGGTTGTAAGATGAATTAGCTTATAGTTATGTCAACATTGTTTGATGAGGCAACCAGGAGTAAAGGCGAGTTTCAGTGTCAGATCACTGGTGGAGAAGACATGCTACATAGGCATGGGATACTTCGTCGGAGCTTCAGTTCCCCAGAAGGTTACGCAGTCAACAACCTCGTGGATGGGTTGATTGCTCGAGATCAAGGCCAGTAGACTTCAGTTCCAGCCTTTCAGGATAGACTTCATGCACGGTAGTTAACTTGACACTTCTTTCCAAGTTAACTCGTTGTCTCACATCTCACGCATGTCTATCTTGGAAGTATCTACATTCACTTCGTTAACTGATGGTAGTTTTCAAGTTAACTGCTCTCAATAAGGACATGCATGCTTGCACATTGTCCACTTAGATTAGATGTTTCGGTTAACTGATGGTAGCTTTCCAATTAACTGTACAGTTTGCTTTATTAGGGTTTAGCAATAAAATCTTGCATGCATTGCAAGACTGTAGTTGACTCAAGGTGATTTTAGGGTTGCCTACACCTTTGATGTCTATAAATAAGAGCTTTTAACTCATTTGTAATTAATTTTTGCACGAGAGAGTAATATATGTTGTGCCTACCTTTCTTGTAATATTGCTTATTTTGTATCTGTTCACGAGCATTTATTATGATAATGAATTGTTATGCCACTTGGGTTTCATGCAATTATAGTGGCTAGTTTGATCGTAGATTGTACGTGTGTCTCGCCTATGCAGTTTATTGTCCTAGTTGGCTATCCTTTATGTTTTGTTAGCAATAAGCCTATTCAAATTGAGCAAATTGTTGTGCCACCTTGCCTTCATGTTGAGTGTTTGTACCTAAATCTTATCGTGTGATGTGTGTGATAATAAACCTATTCAGCCGAGCAAATTGTTGTGCCACCTTGCCTTCACGTTGTGAGTCTGTACCCGGTTTATCATGTAAAACCATTCCTGCTCTTTTTCCTCATGCTCTGTTTTCTTGAGGAAATTGGATAGATTAAAGTATTTAGTTTTAGTTGCAGTTGAGACTTGCGAAACCAAAGAAAACCCTTAGCTGTAACATCCTTGGTTTCCTTAACCTTGTGCCTCTTCCAGCTGAGTCGAAAAAGATAGGTTTAGATTACTTTACTTTTAGAACATATACCAGCAAAAGAGGGAGCTTCCCCTCCTAATTTGAAAAGCACTCATCACGTAGTGTGCATAGTTGTTTGTACAAACTTACACTCTAGAGGTGTTAGTTATTACGCCAACACTAAAGAAGTGCGAACTGCTGCTAAGAATGCTAATTGGAGTGAATGATTGTGATGCCCAAATGAGAGGACTTGATTCTCCTTAAATACACAACTAAGCAACCTCTTCTCTAGGTCGGCCCCTAGAGAATATGAATATTATTTGAAACATGAAGGCCGACCAGCCTTTAAATAAGGAAAATAGCTCCTAAAGCTATAAAACACTAACAAAAAAAAGGGCCCTCATGATGCCATTGACTTGAATGACATTGATCTTTATGCTTATTTGGACTATTAAAGAACATAATGATATCATATTTATTGATGAAGATATTGTTGAATTGAAGAGAGTAACAGCAACAAAGCTAGATGCATTCAAGGAAAACAAAGACATTTTTGAGGAAACAATTAATCCTCATGTTGATTCTTACCTTCTAATTTGAAATCTGAAAAATTAAGTTGCACTAGGAAGGGGAAGAGGAGGATGTAGATTGTATTTGGCCATTGTTTGACACATGTAAATAGATATAGTGTTGTTAAACAATTGTTATTTATAATTTTGTTGTAATAAATTCTTTGAAACTTTGAAATTTCAAATTTTGAGCATTTGAGGGTCATATGACATTCAATGTTTGAACTATAAAAAACTGATGATCAAAATAGAATTTTGTGATTCTCTAGATACATTAATTTCTAGGTTTTTTTGTGTAGTTATGCTTTCTTTTTTGCCACATTTTTCGCCAAGTCCTAAGTTAAAGCCAAATTTTGGGGCAATTGAGTTCCTGTCGAGTCTATCTTTTCAACTATGCTTCCACCAAAACTTTTGTAGTTTTGGGCTATCGAGTTCTTGTCAAGTCCAATACGCCTCCAAGCCAAACCACAAAATCTCACTCACATTGTATAGTACAACATCATCATGAGCATTACACTTCTTACATCAAATAGTGCAATTATTTTGGTGATTTAGGCGACACCCTTGAGGCCCAATATCATCCCAAGTCATTCACCAGCACATCACACACCTACCAACCACACTACATAACCATCTTGCTATCTATGATCAAACTAGCTATTTTTTGTCTCTACAAACACGGAACTTTCTACAAGTGAATAGCACACAACAATTCTAACAAAGAATATCATCTAAACATTTAAAGCCAATAGTTCTTTTTCTTTTTCACAATCATCTTTGTGTTTGCTACTACTTTTTGGAGTAACAACCCACTCCAATTATGTGGGCTAGGAACCTTTAACCTTTCCCCTACAGAAGTCAAGGTTGTGACCAATTTCTCCTAGTATAAGTTTTTCACCATGCTAAATGGAAGGTTGTTGTAGTACCAAAACTCCACACAAGCCATGCTTGCTTCATCATACTTCTATTTGTGCCAACCTATATCTTCAAGTGAAGGTTATGAACCTAGCATGTTCCATGGAATGAAAAAAACCTACGACTACATGTGGATGGAGCTCAATGAAGGGATGTGTCACAAGTTCATGGACCACTTGAGGAGACCACAATCTGTCTTTTTTTTACTTTGATTCCTGTACCATGTTGGAATTCATCACTGCTGCAATGGTTGTGACTATTCTCACCTTCTCCAACTTTTTTGGTTTTTTCAAAGCAAGGGTTGCATTCATCTCCCATACAACTTCTAGCTCAACGTTTAGACACAATTTGAAATTATAAATTTTTTTTTTTTTGATACGTGAATATTTGTATTGATTTCTAGAAAAAGATATTACATTTAGATCAAAGAAAGTCTCAAAGGATCAGCACACCCTACCACCCAGAAAAAACAACAGACCAAAACCCTAACCACCACCCTGCACCATTGACCAACCTAACCTACCCAAAAAAGGACGCGCAAGTGTTCAGAACAAAGGCGCTTGCACTAATGAGTGACCCCTCAATCGACCCATAGAACGCCATCCGCTATCAAGAAATCCCTAAATAGCCATCGCCAATCCACACCGCCTGATGGTTCTAAAAACAAGAAATGCTTCAAGAATATAAGCCTGCATCTTGCCCTTTCTCGGTGCCGCCCCAGACCCTCACCCTCAATGTCTAGGATGAATGGGAACAGTTCCACATGCTCCCCAAGAACCAGAGCCCTCGGCACGTCTCGCAGCCTTGGCACCCCTACCCTCAGAACAGCGACTAAAACCACGTCCATGGCGCCCTCGAGAATATTCTCCCAAATCAATTTTTGTGCCATCAACATTACCATTGCTCGCGGCACAACCAAGTCCAGAAGCGAGGCAAGAAACTTGGCCGCTATGTCTGCATTGGTCCACCAGCGCTTCGACCCAAGCATGAACTCCTCCCCGAGCAAGACCTTCACTGCACCAAGAACAAGCTCGTCTGAAACCTTGAAGATAGACTTCAAACGCCCATAGCGTATGCTCCCGTAGAAAGCCCAAAGCTTCCTACCAAACGGAAAACTAATAGGGGACTCCATTAAATCCATTAAGGAGCATGGGGTTTTCGCACTACCCGGGGATATTATAAACACCATCCGACATCCCATCTCACCATTCCCACAATGTCCTGACCAAGTTGTCAGGTCGAATTAAGAGGTCGGACGGACAGCCAATATGGTCCGAAGGCCTCCCAAGGAACTTAAATGTTCGCCGCCATCCACTTTCGTCTCACTCACGCCAGCCACGAATATGTCGTCACCTTCGACGACACCAAAACCCCCCCCTCTGTAATGTCCCCTTCTCAACAATGATCTAGCAATTGAGCGTTAGCCTATTTCGGAGACCTGTAGGCTACTCGGAAGTGGAAATTAGGGTTTCCTATCTTCTAGGAGGTTGTTTCAACTTTTTCTGAGGCTTGCCCTTGGAAACTGGGAATTTTGATCGTGGATTCTTTTTGGGTTTTCAAAAAGCTTTGCAACAGTATAGTATGCATGATGATCCGAGCAACTTTCTGAATTTACTATTTTTAGTAAATTTTAATTCTGGTAGTGGTCCTGTTGCCATCAGTACATTTGGCTTTCCTCTTCGGGAAGTTCAGTTAGCAGTGTTGAGTTTGGCCCTTGGATGCATTTTCTAGCGAGATAAGTTATTTTAATTAAATTAATGTCATATTTTAATATTATAGTCCCTTGGCCTAACTTCATGACTTTAAAGTTGTTTTTAAAGAGGGGACTTCATGGGTGGACGCCTCATCAGGGGGCTTAAGTGAAATATTTCCAAATTGATTAAGTTGACTTTGGAGAAAAGAGATGCCAACTTGAGGAGAAAGATAATTGTTTTAAAAATGAAATATTTCATTAAAGAATTGGGACACCAACTTTGAGAAAGAAATGAGTCAACTTGGAATTTTGAATTGGGTTGACTCCTTCATTTGGGTGTACCTTCTAGATGCTTCTAGATATTATTTTCAGAGTTTATAAAAGGGAGCCTCTTCTCTTCATTTCATTATCTCTTGCCTACTGCAAAGTTATGATGTCGGAATGGTGATTGAGTGCTTCGGGGAATGCATACCCCCTAGCTTGGCTTAGCATCTTGCTTGAAAGATAGCAACTAGTTAAGATATTGTTGTTCTTAATCCTTGAGAGAAAATTGAGCACATTTTATTTGAGTTATTTGCATTTTGTCAGTTTTTCTGAGTTGCTGGTTTTGCGTAGCTGATTGTAGTTTTTGCTCATATCTCATGAAATAAAAATGGTATTGTTCTGGGTATTTTATTTATCTGTTTCTTTTCTAGGGGCGACCACTTGTACCAATTTGCAGATTTTACAATGGAGATTCTGATATTTCATAGCAAAATCGCCCTTCCCTGAGGGTCATATGACGTACCATTCTGATCAACATTGGCATTTGCGCAAAATTATTAAGGGTTGTATGTTGGGTTTTCTCCACTAGGAATTGGGCGCCATCACTCCTAGAGTCATTTGCACTTGGTCTCATGTCATTCGAGTATGTTAGGAGCATTTTAGCAGGCATTGTAGTTGTTGGTTAAGGTATTTTAGTTGTTGGTCTACAGTAGTATTGTCAGCTATCTCATTTTCTTGCTAAGCACTTTGTAATTCCCACGATTATGGAAGAGACTGGTCTTTCTCCAGTCTTTCATTTTTGTACTTACTTTTTTGTACTACCCGCTGAGAAGTGGAAGAGGTTGGCAAGCCGCCTAGTTACTTTTTGTAATGCATTGTAACATCATATTGCTGATTGGCTGAGCCATCACACAACTCATGGATCCTCTGACCATATGCTCGCCCCTCCTCCCACATCAGGTCTTAGGGCGCATTCTTGGTTAGAGTTATTTTCATCTCTGCAGTGCATAGGTATCCTCTAACCATATGCTCGCCCGTCCTCCCACATCGGGTCTTAGGGCGCATTCTTGGTTAGAGTTACGTTACTGCAATTTTAGTTCTATGCTAACGATCCCCTTTTGAGTATGCTCTCACCTTGCCCATACTGGGATCTGGGTTGATCAGAAAGAGAAAGGGTTCCCTTTAGCTGGTTTATGATTTCACTAATGTTAACGGGTGAAATTAGTTGTGTTAAAAATTGAAAAAAATTGGCTAGCACATTTTTGTGGTATCAAAGCCATGATTATGCCAACCTGTGCTCAACAACGTTCAGTTAACAGATGAGTGACAAAGCCCACAAATACTACACCAAAAGTCAGGCCGGTAATCCGCAGTTTCAGTTTCCACCTACACCAGAGGCAGATACCTTTTCAGGGGCCCTTCGAGAAATTGGGAAAGCAGTTGACATTGGTGAAGCAGTTGAAAAGATGTCAGACAATCTCAGGTAGACAATGGATGAGAGGGATGCTAGAATGGAGAAGAAGTTTGATGGGATGATAGATTTGATGACACGTTTTCTCTCAAGATTGGATTAGCAGGCTGCTAATAATCAGCCCCAAAACCAAAACAGTACTAATGGTGAAAATAGTGGAGTTAATGGGAACAATGGCAGTGGGAGAGACAAAACTATTGGCCAACATGAGGCCACCTCTAGGGGATCAGCCTCTAGACCCCTTTTTCCCACATTCACACAAAGGGAAGAACCTCAAGTTGAAGTTGCAACTCATTTTGCAGATGATGCCAAGCAATCCTACTTGGAGTACGCCTCCTTCCCTCCTGACCTTAGAGAATAGTGGACCTTTGATCAGGTCATGAATCGAAGGAATTGGAGAAATGGTGGAAGAGTTGAATATCGAGATCCTATGGGTCCTAGAACGGACTACCAACAAGCTCTTGGGAAGGTGTCCTTGGCTCACTTTGATGGAAGTGATGCATGTACAGCTAGGGCGTGGGTGCAGAAGCTTGATAACTACCTCTGCTTGAGATCTATGCTGGAGGAGGATGCCATAAAATTCGCCACCCTACACTTGGAAGGAGCTGCCCATGAGTGGTGGTACCACGGTTTGGTCACCCTTGGCCACAACCTAATTAGAACATATGAAGAATTCACCAACAAGTTGATCGAAAGATTTGACACTAAGGATCCTGAGGTGAAGTTCGGGGAGCTTGCACAGCTGAAACAACATGGTTCGTTGGAAGCATACACTGGAGACTTCCAAAGGCTTTCCATGATGGTGCCCAACATCACTGAAAGGAGGCTAGTGGTGCTATTCTCAGAAGGATTGATGGAACCATTGAAGGGATGGGTGAAGGCTTTTGACCCACCAAGCCTTGAGGAAGCCATTAAGAAAGCAAGAAGCATGGAGCTATCTGCACCTAGGCCAAAATTTCCATCCAAGCCTTTTCCGCATAAGCGTGACAAAAGGCATTCTTCAAACCAGCACAAGAGATTTCCTTCTAAGATGGATGATGAGGTTTGTGAGAATCTTAGGAAGGAAGGAAAATGTTACACTTGCAAAGAGCCTTGGTCAAAAGGACATAGATGCTATGGACGAGGCCATTCTAACCACATGGACGCCTATTCTGATTTTGGATCAGAATCTGATCACACGGAGCAGCAATCTGATTTTGCTGAAATTGAAGAAGAAAGGGATCCAGAAGAGGTTGAAGATGAGCAAGGGGGTGGGGGCACATTTGCCCAACTCTATAGTTTCCAAAAGAATGAATCTTTCAAGGTTCGTGGCTTGATTGGGAAGCATCGTATAGTTGCCTTGATTGCACTGAGCAACGCACAACTTCATTGATGAAGGAGTGGTTGCAAAGAGGGGACTCAAGACTGAAGAGTTTGAAGGATTCAAAGTCACGGTAGCTGATGGGTTTCACATTTCCTGCACCCACAAGGTTTCCAACATGTCCTTGCAATTGGGTAACCATGAAGTCAAAGATGACTTCTATGACTTCTATGTTGTTAGCATTGGAGATACGGATGTTGTTCTTGGCATTCAATGGCTGCGTTCTCTTGGAGAGATCTCTCTAAATCTGCAACAATGGAGCTCAAGTTTCAATCCGATGGGAAGAAGGTGGTGCTAAGAGGAATGTCAAACGAGGGTCCTCGGATTGTCTCTTTCAAAAGAATGGAGAAATTGATCCGGCATGATCAAGTTGAATGGGCTGCAAAGTGTATGGTTCTACCAACCAGTCCAGTTGAAACAAAGAGGGACTATCCGCCGGATATTCAGTCCTTGCTCACCAAAAAGAGTAAGGTGTTTTCTGATCTACCTTCCAGGCCACCTCCAGATAGGGGGTTTGAGCACGTCATTGAAAAAAAGGAAGGGGCCAAACCAATTATTACAACACCCTATCGGTATCCTAAGAAGTAGAAGGATGAAATTGAGAAGAACATAAGGGAGCTCTTGGAGATGGGTTACATTCGCCCAAGCAAAAGCCCCTTCGCTTCAGCAGTTGTTCTTGTGAAGAAGAAGGATGGCACCATCCGCATGTGTGTGGATTATCGTGCCTTGAACCAAAGCACAATCAAGAACCAGTACCCCATTCCCAGAATAGATGAGCTCATTGACGAGCTACATGGTGCCAAGTTCTTTTCAAAAATTGATTTGAGATCGGGGTACTATCAAATTCGGATGAGGGGATCTGATGTTGAGAAGACAGCATTTCGGTGCCACTATGGTTACTTTGAGTTTTTAGTCATGCCATTTGGTTTGACTAATGTTCTAGCCACTTTCCAGTCTTGTATGAACAAAACCTTTCAGAAGCAATTGAGGAAGTTTGTGTTGATATTTTTTTATGACATTCTCATTTACAACAAGACTTGGGAGGAACACCTCAAGCACTTGGAGGAAGTGCTTAGCATCTTTGAGACAGAAAGCTTCTTTGCCAAAGAGTCCAAATGTGAATTCGGCATGGGGGAGTTGCTCTACCTTGGTCACATCATCAGTGAAGAAGGAGTAAGAGTGGATCCAGAAAAGATTAAGGCAATAGTGGATTGGCCACCTCCAGAAAACTTGACTCATTTGAAGGGGTTCTTGGCTCTTTGTGGTTTCTATAGGAGATTCGTGAAGGGGTACTCTCATATTGCTGCCCCCCTTACTGATCTCACCAAGAAGGGAGCATTCATATGGTCTGGAAAGGCACAAGGTGTGTTTGACAGATTCAAGAAGATCATGAGCTCTTGTCCATTGTTGGCCATCCCAAATTTCTCCAAACCAATCGAGTTGCAATGTGATGCTTCAGGAGAAGGTGTTGGAGTTGTTTTGATGCAAGAGAAGCATCCAATTGTGTTTGAAAGCAAGAAACAGAGAGGTGTTGAAAGGACCTATTCCATTTATGATAAGGAGATGCTTGCAATCATGCATGCCTTGGCAAAGTTTAGACAGTATTTGGTTGGGAGCAAATTTGTTGTCAAGACAGATCATAATAGCCTCAAGCATTTCATGCATCAAAAGGATTTGAACGAAAGACAATAGAAGTGGGTGAGTAAGCTTCAAGCTTACGACTTTGACATTGAGTATGTCAAAGGTAAGAATAATATTGTTGTAGATGCACTATCTAAGAGGCCTCATTTAAGCTCATTGTGTGAGCTTACTACTGATTGGAAGGAGTTGTTGCTTGTTGATTATGTCAAAAATCAGTTTGCAACCAACATTGTTGAAGGTACTTTTCATGATGAAAGGTACAAGGTGGTTGACGGATTGATACATTACAAGGGAAGGATCTTCTTGATGGCTGATTCTAAGCTTAAGAAGAAGATTTTGCAGACTTTTCATGACATCCCACTTGCTGGTCATCAGGGGTACTTCAAGACCTATAGACAGATGCGTGAAAGATTTTCATGGAAGGGGTTGAAGAATGAAGTCTTGAGCTACATTAAGGAGTGCCCTACTTTCCAAATGAACAAGAATGAGCATACACATCCAGCTGGTTTGTTGCAGCCCCTACCCATTCCCAATCAAAAATGAGAAAGCATCTCAATGGATTTCATCATGGGGTTGCCCAAAACTCAAGGGAAAGACTGTATCTACGTAGTGGTGGATAGATTAACAAAGTTTGCTCACTTATTTGCTATCACTAGTTCGTTTTCAGCAGTCCAAGTTGCTGAGTTGTTTTTTCATGAGGTGTTTAGGTTGCATGGCTTGCCAAAGAACATTGTGAGTGATAGGGACAACAAGTTCCTAAGCACTTTTTGGCAAGAAGTTTTCAAGTTGAGTGGTACAGTGCTCACTCCAAGCACTAGTTATCACCCCCAAATCGATGGACAAATAGAGATTGTGAACAAGTGGTTGGAAAGCTATCTCAGGAACTATGTCTCGAAGCAGCAGAAGGATTGGGTAAGATGGCTTCACTTGGGGGAGTATTGCTATAATTTGTCCTAACACATGTCTATTAGGATGTCCCCATTCATGGCTCTCTATGGTTATGAGGCTCCTAGCTTTGCAGATTTCGTGTTTGGTGATAGCAAAGCACCTCAAGCCAAGGATATGTTGCAGAAAAGTCGGGATATTTTGAAATCCTTGAAGAACAACATCCAGATAGCACAGAATCAGCAGAACTTGTACGCTGATCAGCAACGTGTTGAGCGCTCTTTTGAGGTTGGGGACCTGGTCTATCTTCGTCTTTAGCCATACAGACAGTCTACTCTCAAGAAGAGTGGAGCTGAGAAGCTCAAACCCCATTTCTATGGGCCATTCAGAGTCATCAGAAAGGTTGGAGCAGTGGCCTATGAGTTGGAGTTACCAGCTAGCAGCAAGGTTCACAGTGTCTTTCATGTGTCTTGCCTCAAGAAGGCGTTTGGGCACAACGTTGTTGCTTCATCCAATTTACCTCCTTTGGATGAGGAGGGACAGTTGGTTCTGGTTCCAGAAGAGATCATTGATTCCATAGAGCGTTCTTTGAGGAGGAGGTCAATCAAAGAATACTTGGTGAAGTGGAAAAACTTGCCCTTGGAGGATGCCACTTGGGAGAATGAGGAAATTTTGTAGCATCCAAGCTTGCAATTGCTTGAGGGCAAGCAATCTTGGGGAGGGCGGACTGTAATGTCCCCTTCTCAACAGTGATCTAGCAATTGGCCGTTAGCCTATCGGAGACCCGTAGGCTACTCGGAAGTGGAAATTAGGGTTTCCTATCTTCTAGGAGGTTGTTTCATCTTTTTATGAGGCTTGCCCTTGGAATCTAGGAATTTTGATCATGGATTCTTTTTGGGTTTTCAGAAAGCTTCGCAATGGTATAGCATGCATGATAATCCAAGCAACTTTTTGAATTTACTATTTTTAGTAAATTCTAATTCTGGTAGTGGTCCTATTGGCATCAGTACATTTGGCTTTCCTCTTCGAGCAGTTCAGTTGGCAATGTTGAGTTTGGCCCTTGGATGCATTTTCTAGAGAGATAAGTTATTTTAATTAAATTAATGTCATATTTTAATAGTATAGTCCCTTGGCCTAACTTCATGACTTTAAAGTTGTTTTTAAAGAGGGGACTTCATGGGTGGATGCCTCATCAGGGAGCTTAAGTGAAATATTTCCAAACTGATTAAGTTGACTTTGGAGAAAAGAGACACCAACTTGAGGAGAAAGATAATTGTTTTAAAAATGAAATATTTCATTAAAGAATTGGGACGCCAACTTTGAGAAAGGAATAAGTCAACTTGGAATTTCGAATTGGGTTGACTCCTTGGTTTGGGCGTACCTTCTAGATGCTTCTAGAGATGCTTTTCAAAGTTTATAAAAGGGAGCCTCTTCTCTTCATTTCATTATCTCTTGTCTATTGCAAAGTTATGCTACCGGAATGGTGATTGAGTGCTTCGAGGAATGCATACCCCCTAGCTTGGCTTAGCTTCTTGCTTGAAAGATAGCAACTAGTTAAGATATTGTTGTTCTTAATCCTTGAGAGCAGATTGAGCACATTGTAGTTGAGTTATTTGCATTTTGTCAGTTTTTCAGAGTTGTTGGTTTTGCATAGTTGATTGTAGTTTTTGCTCATATCTCATGAAATAAAAAATGGTATTGTTCTAGGTATTTTATTGATCTGTTTTTTTGCTAGGGCGACCACTTGTACCAATTTGCAGATTTTATAATGGAGATTCTGATTTTTCATAGCAAAATCGCCCTTCCTTGAGGGTCATACCATTCTGATCAGCATTGGGATTCGTGCAAAAATTATTAAGGGTTTTATGCTGGGTTTTCTCCATTAGGAATTGGGCGCCATCACTCCTAGAGTCATTTGCACTTGGTCTCATGTCATTCGAGTATGTTAGGAGCATTTTAGCAAGCATTGTAGTTGTTGGTTAAAGTATTTTAGTTGTTGGTCTGTCACATCAGAATTAGGAAGTTCGTCATTTGGGTTGGGATTGATTTCTCAATGTCATATTGAGCATTTGAGAGACATATTCTATAATTGCAGCATTGAGACATTGAAAAAACATTGATATTGGTAGGAGTTCTATCATTTGTACAGCTGAATAGTAGTACTGTCTGCTATCTTATTTTCTTGCTAAGCACTTTGTAATTCCCACAATTGTGGAAGAGACTGGTCTTGCTCCAGTCTTTCCTTTCTATACTTACTTTTTTGTACTGCCCGTTGAGAAGTGGAAGAGGTCGGCAAGCCGCCTAGTTACTTTCTGTAATGCATTGTAACATCATATTGCTGATCGACTAAGCCGTCACACAACTCATGGATCCTCTGACCATATGCTCGCCCCTCCTCCCACATCGAGTCTTAGGGCACTTGGTTAGAGTTATGTTACTGTAATTTCAGTTCTATGCTAACAATCCCCTTTTGAGTATGCTCTCACCTTGCCCATACTGGGATCTGGATTGATCAGAAAGAGAAAGGGTTCCCTTAAGCTAGTTTATGATTTCACTAATGTTAACGGGTGAAATTAGTTGTGTTAAAAATTGAAAAAAATTGGCTAGCACATTTCACCCTCCCACATGGCAGTCGCGAAAATTATAGATTATTAACAATGTTTATATTATGACAATGTAATAATTTAATTATTTATGTCATAATTTAAGTTCTTTTAGTCATTGTTAGCATTTAAATCTAAGAAACTAGTTAACAGATAGGAAGTATTAGATTAACAAAGTTTAGTTCTCTAGAATAAATTCATAAGTCAATATAATAGCAGTAACAATTCATGATGAATAAAAAGGAGCTTTTAGTCATTGTTAGCATTTAAATCTAAGAAACTAGTTAACAGATAGGAAGTATCAGATTAACAAAGTTTAGTTCTCTAGAATAAATTCATAAGTCAATATAATAGCAGTAACAATTCATGATGAATAAAATGGAGCTTTTACAGATAAGGTATAAATCAGGCTTTTAAAATTCCTATTTTTTCCTCTACCTGCAAATGTTGAGAGAGAGAGAGAGAGATCTACATCTAATTAAAATATCCTATTGGGCCTTTATACTTTTTAATAGCAAATTGAAATTATAAACATTGTCTAACAAGTTCACAAGACCTGAATAATGCATTCTCTAGTATAGTTTTCTGTAAAAACTATGATCATATGCTTTCAGGGGTATTCACTAGCAAAAAAAGTCCTCCAAACTTCAGGATAAAAGACACTTGAAATTAGACAATTGATGGTATTAGAATTTCAGTTACATTGATCAAATGTCCAATGCAGTTGATATGAATTCTCAATTAAAGATTTTAGATTTTCACAGTCAGACATAATTATCACATATGGATACCACCATGTAATGTTTTTAATTCTGACATTTCAGGTCTCCTTCAAAACCCCTCTTCAAGGAGATTGCAAGATCAATTATATCAATGTCAGAAGGAAAGGTCAAGAAATCTTGATGAAGTTGATACTAGGATAACAAACATCCCAAGAGGTTGGGAAATTAATGTCATTACTTTGATGAATGTAATTGTTCTACCAGAGATTTCAGCATTCTCCATTATCAATGGGTGAGGATCTCCAGATCTAATGTCAAATACAACCAGTATTTTGAAATTGGTTTCTGATTGGATTTGGTAACTCGTCCAGACAATCCAAGCATTCCACCTTTTGTTTGAATGGAAATTGGTCAAATTTAATTTAAGTTCCCCACAACTTTAGTCACCCTCAGTATTAACTTTCTTCCTCTGTTATAGGCCTTTATGTTATCAAGATGTCTTATGGATAGTTGTCATTTGGCTCAATCAAGCTGTTACAACTTACAACTAGTTCACCAAGTGTTATTTCTTGCTATGATCATGCTAAACATAAGTTATATCATCCATTTCTAGAACCAATGCTCTGAAATGAAATTTTGTATTTTTACCATGTATTAATATTAACACTTTCTTTATCAAAGAAAAAAGTTTTAGCGTTCTTCTTTGATATAAGAACTCGTGAAATGAAATCTAAAACAGAAACACATCCAAAAGATATACCTGATCATAATCGATATAACCAGTTGATTCATTCAATCTGTAAGGCATTGTCTCAAAGTATATTGAGACAGCTGAAATCTTTTTTGTATCTGTCTGTTCAATGAACCAAACAATATAGCCATAAGAATATAATTCCAGAATAAAATGAATGAAAACGAGAATTCATAACCTCAATTGCATACAAAGCTAATTCATAATCAACTAGTTATCTTATTCAAAAACTAAACATTATCTAGCTCAATCATTTAGTACCGTAAAAAACATTTTCATATGGTGAATCCTCATAAACTATTAATAGGAAGTTCAATTACAGAAGCATATTTACTGCTACTTAGAACTGAATGCCAGCTTAATAACATGCACAAAGTATCATTTGGAAATATAGGATAACCTTTGCTGCGAAAACATGTAGGCATTTGAAAGGATTTATTTAAATTTTAAACCATGCAAATATACATGTTTCACATAAGAAGCCTTGATACATGATACATATGTCTACCCACACAAGCTAGCAAAGAAACCACTGAAAAGAACACAATAAATACAGGTTTCTCAAAATAAGTTAGAACTCCAAAAATAATAGAATATTGACATGATGTCAGATGCTAATCTAAGATGTTTTCTTTGCTTGCCTGAATAGGAAGGAGAAATGTAGTTCTTTAGGGCCTCCTTTATTACTTGTATTATACTGATCCTTCACTGACATTAGATTCATTTTAATTTTTTCTTACCAAAAAAGAATTAAAATGCCCAAAAGTTACACATTATCATAATGTAGGAAACTGGTGTATAGTGAATTGAGGATATTGGGTTTAAAGGGCATAGCTTTAATTAATCATGGTTTTCTGATAAATTTCAGCAATATCTTGTGACATAAAATGTAATGGTTTGTAATTCATCTTACTTTTACAAGGTTCTTTTGCTGTAACAAATCTGATAGAAAAGAATGCTATACTATGTGTATACTAGTAGTTATTTCACCTTTGTTTCAGCATATGAAGGATTCTTACCAGGTTGATACAATAGCAGTACCCAAGGAACATGCTACTAGGTAAAGAAAATTCAACCCTCTCAAAGGAGGAAAGGTAGTGAAAAAATATTTTGCATCCTTTTGGCTGGTATTCCTTGCTAGACATTGAACTAAAAGAGTATATACTTGAGCATACTCAAATTTATGAGAAGGGTTTGGAATTGTGAGGATTCTCAGAAACCAACATCTGAAGCCAAAAGCCCAACAACAATATAGAGGTAGAATTACTAGAGGTCTGGTTGCGCATTTTGAACAATGAACAGTCCTCTTTCCATGGCCCAATAGATAACCTTGGAAGTTCTAAGCAAGAGGAGGAGACCAAAAGAAAGTTCTTTGTTTTCAAAAAGTTGATTGATGCATTATTAGAAAGAAAACAAGCTATGAGTTCCCATTGTTTATTAAGTTATTTATGCAGAGTAATACACAAGGGCCTAGACCAAGTTATGAGTGATCTAGTCATACTGAAGCACAAGAATGGCATAAAATCCAAATATTATAACATGTGCACTAGGTACACAAGAGTGTTTAGAATTGTGTACAAAATTTATTATAAGTTACACTTGAAAACCAACAAATGTTGCGAAGGGTGACATGTGACCATAGAAATTTGCTGATGTGATCTTAATCAAGATATTAAGTTAAAAATCATCATTCCATCTAGGGAGTATATTCTAAACAATGTAGAATTATACCAATTCCTTTACAGTCTAGGTTTTACTGCATTAGTAGTGAGCATGATGATTCCCTTGCACCCTTGCATGATATATCATGTTTTTAAGCTTTATATTTCAAAGCTTAATCAAAGAAAAATGAGAGATCAAATCATGTTGAGGTTTAAGACAAAATGAGCTTTGAATAAGGAAAAAAGAACAGATATGAAGGAGACAAAATAAGATCATTCTAACAAATAAAATAGAATGCACCTCATTTGGATGAGTTCCAAGGATCAAAAAGATAACTAAAATACGATTCATGTGCAAGAACACATTCTTAAACCCAAAGATCATAAGATCAAAACAGTCATTGTGGAGCACCTTAAAAATCCCATACAAGATTTGTTTCAAGCACAACACATACAAGTATGTCGCTAAATTTAAATGGACTTTCTTCAAGATTGTTACATAAGTATCCCCCCAAGTCATCCAAATGAATTATACTAGTGATCAATGGAATTATAGTAATCAATTATGGAATTCCAAGTTTCATGGTGGGGCTGAAAATGCTCACTCCCCACATTCTAGTGGGTTGAAACTGGACTTGGCTGGTTTGCATTGAAGATCACCCTCAAAAGATTTCAAAGCTATACATCAGCATAAACTGATTGGTGATTACCCCAATGTTTGGGAAAGATAGTAATAATTTTGACATAGATAAAACTATTACATATTTATACATGAATTATGATGAACAACTAACATTCAAGATAGTGTAGCCTTCCACAAGAAAAATTAATAAACACAACTTGCCTGCCACCACCAAGAATTTTTTTTATTGAAAAATAGAATCTTCCTATTAAAGTACAATCTGTTTAAGGATCTCACCATAGGTATTTTCAAAAAATATTTCTATATCAAGAACCAAATATCGAATATACAAAGTAATTTTAAAATGCAACCAAAATGCATAAAAAACATGAATGTGGCCCAATTCTCTTATATTGAGAAATAGAGAAATAGTGATAACTATATGGTAAGGTTACACCATAAGAACCACTTCAAAATATCTCTTGCTATGAGATCTGAACCTACTACTCTACTTTATCTGTATAACTCAATAGAAATGATCTATAATCCATAATTCATGACCCATCATGATTTACAATGATAGATTGCATCCTATGTAACCACTTTCCAAATAATTTATGTTTAGGCTGATTGACAACCAAATATAACTTATTCCCCAAGTAATGCATCTGACACATTATAAAAGTTACTAGTTGGGTCCATTATCAAACCATGACTTATGTGTACCATGGCTAGGTACTCCATAAGCCCCTAGTGATCATGATACCATAGCCCTAGGTGTAAAACATTTCAGCCCCCTTAACATGTTTTGGTCTTGAAACATGAGAAGCTCAACCAAGTAGTAATGTTTTCGGAAATCTGTGTACACTTAACACCTTGCTCAATGCTTCATCTATTAATATGTTCTCTTGAAAGGTGATAGTTTTTTATGATGCCATGTAACCTCTACACTAGTCTAATTCCAAACTTATCCAGAATTGCTAGTCCTATGACGTTCATAACAATATTTTTTACTTCTCTAATTCCATGTATAACCATAATCTTTTCTCTTTTGGTACTCTACACTATGCCTCCATGATTGTTATCTCTCATGGTGGGAGGTGTCAATATACCACATCCTTTTCAGTTTCTTGTTCTTTTTCTTTTCTCTCTTCAACCTTATTCCTCCATGTGCTCCTTAAAATTTTGAGTAGGTGAAGGGTGTGATCTTACTTCCTAAGTACCCAAGGCCTCATGCTCTTTTCCAGGTCCTTCCTTGTAGTCTTCTTCAAATTATTCCTCATGCTTTTCTTCAAATTCCTAGTGTGCTTCACTACAAATTTTTCCTCATGCTCATCCTTAATATGATGAGTAATACCATGCAATGTCAACTCTTTTTCCATTTATCGAAGCTTCAAAAACCTTTTTTTACATTATGTTAAAAATTCCCAAAGTCTTTAGCAAAACATTACAAAGAACTAAACCCAAACCATCCACAAGAATAGCAAAAATATTTACGTGCAAATTAAGTTTGTCCATAGTGAAGTTCAAATTTCAAAGAATTGAACCTTCTCACCATGTACCAATGTCTCCTTGATATTCTTTGGTTGAACCTGCAACCACTAAGAAAAGTCAATTTTGATGAAGTTATATCTGCTACTAGGTTTTATGGAGAGAAGTGACTTTCTCCTTTTGATTTATTTGAATCACTGTTACAAGACTCGAACTCGCCTTAGACTCGACGCAAACTTGGCAAACACCCAACAAATTGAAAAACCCAAGAAATTCGGAGATTTTTAAGGATTTAAAACTTGTTTTATGCGCCCTTTAATAAATAAACCTTAAAGACATAATAACCTCATCAAATAGAAGGTACTTTGATCACATATACAAGTATACATCGATCAAATAAGTATAAATGCAAATTTTAGCTTAAGGAAATAATACATTTAGATATATAAATATTGTAAAATGTATACAAAACTCATGGAATATGAAATCCATGGCATCAAAACAAATATCAAAACTAAAAATATAAGTCTATGGTTCAGAGGAGCTTGCATTACTCATCCCAACATAATGACAAGTCATGCATTGGCATCTAAGATAGGTCTCGGATGATGATATAGCCATGATATTTGCTTATGTTTCAATGATTGGTGTGTATAACTATATTCAAGTGAAGTATTTATTATTAAAGTTTTCTTGAAGCCTTCAAGATTGCATGTTTTGTTGTCAAGCTCATTAACAAAGAGGAAGGGTTAAGTAAAAAGATAAATGGTTATGTTCTAGTTTGACCTTAGCTAGGATACTAATAGATGGGATTGTTCTATGAGTTGTTTGTGTGAGACATGATTGATACATTTTTGCATTATGATAATGGAATTTCTTTCCAACTATGACTTAACCTGTATTCAGTAGTACAATGACTGTAGCATGCCAACTTTTCCTATGGCTGTCCTTGTATACTAAAAACGTTTCCCAATGTATGAAACAAAATAATCCTTGATTGCGGCTTTTGTTAGTGTTTTATAGCTTTGGGAGCTATTTTCTCTTAATTAAAGGCATGTCGGCCTTTGCTTCATAAATAAATTATATTTTTCTAAGGGCCGACCTAGAGAGGAGGCCGCCCAGCTTTGTATATAAAGAGGATGAAGTCCTCTCATTTGATCAAGCAATCAATTCACTCCAATTCAAATATCTTCAGCAGCAATTCGCCTCCTAGCAGCAGATCAGACTTTGAAGAAGTGTTATCATTAGTGCATTTAACGTTCGCTTTAAGGAGAAGTGTTATTTCTCATTGTATGAGACTTGGCCTATTCTAGGGCCTGATTTTGTATGCAATTTTCTGCACTTTTCTTCTAATATATAAGAGAATATTGTTGTTGGGTTTTTCTCCCTCAAGTAGGAGGGTTTTCCCAGGGTAATCACTATGCTCATTGTTTCATGTGTTGAGTTTTCTACTTATTGCATTTCGGGTCATAAAACTAACATGGTATCAGAGCGGGTTTAGAGAAGATCTGATCAGATTTGTTGAAGCATTCTTCATTAAATATCATTCCATCAATAGCGGGTTGGGAGCATACCTTAGAAGCAAATATAAGGTGTTTTTAAGAGAAGTCTTGAAGGCAAATTTTTGAAGACCTAAAGGGCGATTTCTAGCAGAATTAAGAGCAGACCTTGAGGCGAATTTTTTGCAGACCTAAAAGGTCAATTGTGTTAGACTTAAGTGCAGATCTTCAAGGGCGAGTTGTTGCAGATTTAAAGACTATCTATTGCAGAATTGAAGGACATTTTATGCAGACCTTAAAGGGAAAATACCTGTAGACCTATGAGCAGAAATTCTTGAGTAGAATTGTAAAGAGTTTCAAATCTGATTGGAGAAGAGGGTCTAACATTCATCCGCCGCGTGGATGGGAAAGCAACTGGTGAAGTTTATTTGAGTGATAGAGTCAAATGATGCTTGTGAACGAATCTGTACAGATTGCTGCTCCCATTGGTTCTAACCGGAATACTCTTGATAGCCATCGAGCATTTGGAAGTCTAGACAATTATTCAATCAAGGGAAGAAGAGGTATAAAATACAGGCGGAGAATTAAAGCTTGTTTAGTCTTTTGAAGAAGTTGGACAGAGGTAGCACTTCAGTTAACACAACATCAATGGTGGATCACGTTGGTGGTGAGTTGGGTGGTACTGTTGGTTTGGCTTCAAGTTGCCTGGGTGACAGCGGCTTGGGTGTTGGCAGTAAGGTTGTGATGCATGTTCAATGATCACCAACCAATACATAGCGTCCAACTCCCAACTTTTCCATTTTTCTTCACGCTATGTCTGTATGCTGATACAGATCGTGGAGATCGTCTTGGAGGGGCTCATTATAGTGGTGGTCGATATGGTGAAAGAGACCGTGGTACCGATAGCAAGGAAAGATATGGAGATCGAAATCTAAAAAGGCATCGCTGAATTGATCAACAATAAAGAGATAAGTATTTTATGTTTGTTGTACCTTTGAATAATGATCATGAATTTAAATAATCATGTAGTCAATAATAATTCATGCAATAACATTGGGAATAATGAATCATGTATGCTACTAGCATTGGTCTGTATATTCCTCTTCGGGGTAGTTTGATTTTATGAACTATTATTAATCTCTTTAAAATGCAGGATGCATCAAGGAGCAAGTGGATATGGATTCATCCCTCGATTAATCTTCTGCCATTCAGAGGGAGTCAGATTCCAAGAATTCTAGGCACGAGTTGAGATCTTGCTGGGAAGAGGATTAAGGTTCTGAGATCTATCAATGAAGGGGAGTTCACTTCCTGAGGATCTTTGCAATCTTTGTATTGAGGCAGGGATCTAGAGGGAGTTTTGTGTTCAGCAAATGGAGTCCTATGTCTCGAGGAACTAGAGTAACTCACTGAGAAGAAGTGAAGATGTCAGCTAAGTGGGTTGCAGTGTTGCAAGGCCAGTGCTAAAGTCCTTGGAAGACCTCTTCAACTACAGAGAACAAAATTGCACAAGATAGTCAATCTGGATTTGACATTGGTAGCTCCACAAACCTATTCAAAATAGGGTGATTTGGGATGAAGTCGAGGAGGACAGTCCTGAACTCTTGCAAGTCAGTAATGTCGAAGGTGTGCGTTGGAAACTATTCCTCTAAGGCAAGCATTGCAGGAAATCTTGGACGAGGAGGTCAAGAGGTTGATGCAAGTACTTGGAGCTTCAGAGGGAGTCACATCATTATGAAGATTTGTTGTAATGTATATTTCTCTGAGACAGATAAATATGAGGTGAAAGCCCTTGTAGTGTATATTTCTCTGAGACAGAGAAATATGAGGCGCAAGCCCTTGTTCATCTCTGAGACTGAGATGTGTTTCTTTCCACACATGGGAGTAGCCACTGTGGACATCATGTTGAGAGACTCCATGACGACATCACGTTGAAAGACTTCATGATGAACCCTTGTACATCTCTGAGACTGAGATGTGTTTATTTCCACACATGGGAGTAGCCATTGTGGACGTCATGTTGAGAGACTCCATGATGACATCACATTGAGAGACTCCGTGATGAACTCTTATACATCTCTGAGACTGAGATGTGTTTCTTTCCACACATGGGAGTAGCCATTGTGGATGTCATGTTGAGAGACTCTATGACGACATCACGTTGAGAGACTCCGTGATGAACCCTTGTACATCTCTGAGACTGAGATGTGTTTTCCACAAATGGGTGTAGCCATTGTGGACATCATGTTGAGAGACTCCATGATGAACTCTTGTACATCTCTGAGATTGAGATGTGGTTTTCCACAAATGGATGTAGCCATTGTGGGCGTCATGTTGAGAGACTCCATGACGAGGATATCTGGAAAATACCTCCCTAGCTAAGAGGGAGCGTTAGTGTTTTATAGCTTTGGGAGCTATTTTCTCTTAATTAAAGGTAGGTCGGCCTTTGCTTCATAAATAAATTATATTTTTCTAAGGGTTGACCTAGAGAGGAGGCCACCCAGCTTTATATATAAAGAGGATAAAGTCCTCTCATTTGATCAAGCAATCAATTCACTCCAATTCAAATATCTTCAGTAGCAGATCAGACTTTGAAGAAGTCTTATCATTAGTGCATTTAAGGTTCGCTTCAAGGAGAAGTGCTATTTCTCATTGTATGAGACTCGGCCTATTCTAGGGCCTAATTTTGTATGCACTTTTCTTCTAATATATAAGAGAATATTGTTGCTGGGTTTTTCTCCCTCGAGTAGGAGGGTTTTCCCAGGGTAATCTGTAATGTCCCCGTTTTGGAGATAGATTGATTTAATTAATTAAGTTGTCCAAACTAATAATTTTCTTTGTGGATAACTTAGATGATTATTTTAATTAAAAGTATTGTTAATTATTTATAAATTTATCAAATAAATTAAAATTAAAAGGTAACTTTATATTTAATTAATTTAATAAAGTGACTTAATAAAATATTATATCATAAAAGTCACTTAAATAAAATAATGTTCTAGAAGCTTCATGAAGGGTTGGAGAAAAAGAATAAATAGAGGGGTTGCCTAAGCTTCTAATCATCCAGGAATTGATATTTGCTTGATGTTATTATTTGGTGAAGGAGCCAACTAGGGTTTCTGCCATTTCCAGCCATTGGGAACGAAAACTCTCATTGGTTAAGCAATTTTGAGGTTGTGAAATATCAGCTGAATTATTGCTAGTTGTGGGCTTCATTCAGAAGTTCAACTTGAGCATATTGAGGATTCATATCAGATTTTAATGGAGGTCGATCTTGCATACCATATTCAGATTATTGATTGTATGGCCTCATTCGTGCATTGTTTCTTTGTGGGTATTTGAGCATTCATCTTGGGAGAGCTTGGCATGCCATTTTGGAGTATTTTGGAGTAGCTGTCAGGTTGCTGATAAATAATTAAAGTGGTCTGATATACTACAGCAAGGGCGCCATTGGCAAGGCATTTTTGTTCATAACTCATCATTGAAGCATCCTATGGTTTTGGGCATTGTTGCGTTTTGATCCTTTGGTTCTACCAATCATTTCAAGTGCCAAGAGGTGGAGTTTAATTGCTGCATTTATTTATCTAAAACATTGCCAAGAAAGAATAGGGGCGGCTGGGTGAAAGCATCGATTTGGCCTAAGAGGAGTTCATTTTGGCTTGTTTGTTGATTGCTACATCTTCATCATCATAGGCACTGCTATAACCAGGTTCTTCATGATTTTGGAGTTGATTTGAATTGTTATTTAGTCTTGGTGCTGTAGGTTGTCATCTAGATCAGATTTTGGCATTGTATTGAGCTATCACTATAGAGCCAAGAATCTTGGCTATCATAACAGCATTGTACTCAATTGGTCATTCAATAAAGGGAGATATAAGTTATATGTCAAATGCTTGATGTAATCTTCATGTTGATTAGAACAATAGTATGCATGCCAATTGTTTGACAAAATGTCAATTGGCTGTAGGTGCACATTTTGCTTGTAGAATTCATGTATTTGCATTTGAAAAGAGTAAAAACAAGTGCATTTCATTCTCAGCTTATTGCTAGATCTGTTGACATTCATTTCAAAGCATTTTCATCACTTCTACATGATATCAAGAGCATATACAGCAAACTGAGATTCACATCAGCAAGCTACAACTTCGCATACAAAGTGTTTGACAATATTCCTTGAGCCTCAAATCAGCAAGTTAAGGTCAGTTTGAGCAAGGGATATTACATAATCACTATGTTCATTGTTTCATGTGTTGAGTTTTCTACTTATTGCATTTATGATCATAAAACTAACTTTGACTGTGAAGATGCAGAGATTTGCAACAAGGGATATATATTTTGTAGGTTTTATGATCAGGATTCATCATTGGCCTTTTACTTGCTTAGACTTATAGTTTGATGGGGGTTCAGGGGAAACACCCGCCGATGGGGGTCTAGGCCTCAATGGGGTCAAGGGGCAGCACCCCCGGCAGAGTCAAGGGGAAAGGCCATGAAGACCTTCAAAACCACATAGACCTTCATGGTGCACACCATTTTCATATTTTTTTGTAAATCCTAGATGGGCATTTCATGACATTGAAAGGTTGTAAGTTTTTTAGTTCCAATATTTTTTTGTAAATCCTAAATGGGCATTTTATGACATTGAAAGGTTGTAAGTTTTTTAGTTCCAATATTTTTTAGGATTTCACAACACTAAAAGGTTAAAATAAGATCATTTTGCTTGGTAGTTCCAATTTGAGATCTTGTCATCAAGAGTCATAACTTTGTTGTGTGCTCCTTATTCAACTCAAAGTGGTAAATGATTAACCCTGAACCCCAAGGTATTCACCTCTAAAGCAATACCTTACTGTGTGCATGCATATTGGGGGTTTTTAAATAACCATGATGTGGCCCAATATATCACTTCAATATTGGGGGAAAGGGGATAGCTTTATTAATGTGATGTAGGTAGCTATTGGGGGTTGGGAATCATGCATAGAAGGGGGCTGGGGTGTTTATAAGTGGTGTTCCAATTCTTCTACAAATCACATTGCACAATTCAATAAAAGGAAATGCTATTCAATATGTGGGTCTTGCCAAGGTTCTGAAGTTGTTCTTTTTTCTACATTGCATAGTCTTGTATTGTGCCAAAGCCTCATAATCTCAAGGGTGCATGTTTAATCCCAACTCTAATGTAATCAACAAAAGAAACAATGGTCATGCCAAGATCATGCAAGTTTAATACAATTCTACCCAAGTTTCCTAAAACTAGTTATTAGGCACTTGGTATCTCTAAAACCCTTCAATTATAATTTAGATTAATATATACACTATAATTGAGATATCTGTTATTAGGGGGATTCACTATTAGAGTTGATGTGGCAAGGATTTGGGGGTTGAGATGTATATAAATCAAAGCTTTCTGCAAGATGACATATTTGTCATAGCTCATCTAGGTTTTATGGGATGGCAATTCAAAATGTAGAAATAATACAAGGATATAAAAAAGTAACAAAAAATTAGATATATAGAATAACTAGTGAAAATAGGGAAGTATTTTAATTATACTAGTGTATATAGAGGGGGTATCAAAAACTTAATCTAAGGGGTAAAAATGAAATTGAAGGTGTTTATTAGTACCCTATGAATGCCTGTGCTATTTCATTGGTTTATTAAGTGAATCCTGTAGGCTCCAGGTGCATTTCTTTTGTAATAATTGTTTCTTTTGTGATTGAGTACATAATGAAAATAAATGCTGATTGACTAAAGAGTTACTTGGGCTTGGGAAGTTTAGTCAGATTGCTTGGTCTATTGATGTTTTCTATACTTTGATCCTAAGTTACCGGGTTCGATCCGGGTTCGAAATTCGGGTCCGGTTCACCCTAATTCGCCCAGGGTCTGGAAAAATGCACTGTGGGTTCGAACCGGGTTCGGAACCCGGACTGTGGGTCCGACCAGGGTTCGAATTTTTCGAACCCGGTTCAAACCCGGGTAGAATTTCGTGCCCAGGCGGACTTCAAAGCACGAATTTGACTTTTTTTTATAATTTTTTAAGTCTTTGTTGAATTTTAAATATTTTTTAATTCTTTCCAACCCTAATATGTGCCTCTAAAACATGAAATAGGTAAAGTGATAGTCATTTACCAATTTGTGAATGAAAAAAAAGGATTTTTTGCCTCCATTGCTGAACTTTCTCTTTTGCTTGCACAAGCTTGAATAGACTTGAAGGTTGATTGTAGATTGTTTGAAGTTGGTTGTTGTGCTATTCCTAAGCACTTGCAAGTGCCTATTCATTGCCAAGAAAATCATTGAGCAAGATTTCTTCAAAAGAGGTAGGTTTTTTGAAGTTTTTTGATTATTTTTTTTACATTTTTTTTAAACAAATGGACTTCAACTCTTTTGTTTTGTTTTTTAGTTTTAGTTTTGTTTTACTTTTCATTCCTCTAAATGTCTATAACACATGTTCAATTTTTTCATTTTTTGAAATTAATTAAGTCTGTTAGTTTCAAATTCAATCAATCAATACCAAAATTTCAATATGTTGTGCCTTAGGTATTCCATATTACAATGGCAACCGGTACCTCCTCAGGCTCAAGCCAATCTCGTTTCAAAACAAACCCAAACTCTCCCCTTTGGAAATATGTAGAAATGGTTCAACAACTTCCAGGTGGTGGAGGATATGTTTGGATTTGTAGTCATTGCCATGTTCAGTATTCAAGCTCATACAGTCGAGTGAAAGGGCACTTGTGTGGGATCTCTGAAACAGGCATAAAAAATTGTCCAGGTGAAGATGAGAAAGGCATTCCAGATAATATAGTGTTGAAATATATTGCTGAGCAAGAAAAGGTAGACCAAAGAGCAGCCAGTGGTAAAACAAGCCATCCTTTGAAGAAAGGATCTCATTTCATGAAACCCCCTACACCGCCTTCTTATTTTCCACCTATTGGGAGCCATCCATTTATGGACATCCCTCAAGAGCAAACCATGCCCTCTTCAAATAAAAGATCTAAGGGACCGTTGGAAGCTTCATTTCAGAATGAGGCAAGAGAGATTGCTGATCAAGACATAGCAAGATGTGTCTATGCCAATGGATTGGCATTCAATGTTGTTCGTTCACCATATTGGCAAAAAATGGTGAAATCTATTAATGAGGCTCCAAAGGGGTATAAGGGCCCAGGTTTTGAGAAGGTTCGTTGCACCTTATTGGAGAAAGAGGTGAAACATGTAGCAGACTCTTTGAAGCCCATAAGGGATTCGTGGATCGAAACAGGGGTGACCATCGTTTCTGATGGATGGAAAGATGCAAAAAATCGCCCATTGATCAATGTTATTGCTGTGTCCCCTAAAGGGGCAATGTTTTTGAGAGCAGTGGATTGTGAAGGACAGGTGAAGGATGGTCCATTTATTGCTAACATCATTTGCCAAGCTATTGAAGAAGTGGGCCATAAAAATGTTGTGCAAGTTGTAACTGATAATGCCAAAAATTGTAGGGCTGCTGGTTATTGGTTGAGGAGAAGTATCCACACATTTTTTGGACACCTTGTGCTGTCCACTCCCTTAATCTAATGCTACAAAAAATTGGATCCAAAATTGAATGGATCAAACAGGTGTATGCTGAGGGCGAAGACATTCAAATGTTTGTCACCAACCACCATATGACACAAGGAATATTTAGACAATTCTCAAAATTGGAGTTGTTGAAGGTAAGTTAATTCTCAATATATTTTTTTAATTTTTTAATTTTTTGTTAATTTTAAATTTTGATTTTGTAAATTTAAATTATATTTTAGTTTTAATTTTGATTTTCAAACAGGTTGCCGAGACTTGTTTTGCCTCCAACACAATTGTGTTGAGACGCCTTATAAAGGTTCGTGAGGCACTCTCTGCAATGGTAATCAGCCCTAATTGGGCCATATGGAGGCAATCTACCAGTGAAAGGGCAAATAGGATCAAGCAAAGGATCCTAGATGATAGTTGGTGGGACCTTGTTGAGTATCTCGTCAGTTTCACTGAGCCCATATTGAGCATGATCCGTTACACTGACATGGATAGACCTTGTTTGGGTGAAGTATATGATGGTATCGACTCAATGATTGAGAAGATGAAAATCATCATCAATGCAAAAGAGGAAGATCCCGAAGAAAAGTTCTTCAAAGAGCTACAAGAAATCATTGTTGATAGATGGAACAAAATGACCACTCCGTTGCATCTTCTTGCTTTTGCATTGAGTCCCAAATATTATAGTCCAGAGATACTTTCTGCTTCACAAGAGTTGCTCCATATAGGGATGTTGAAGTGGGTCAAGGGTACAAGGCAGCAATTCGTAGACTCTTCACTGATCGTGACCAACGTGATCGAGTGAGGGCTGAGTTCATGGCTTTTGCATGCTCTGGTACTGTTGATCATAATCTTGATGCTGTTCGAGACAAGGTTAGGGTGGATGCTCATAGTTGGTGGTACTTCCATGGGCAAGAATACAGGCACCTCCAACCTATTGCAATAAAATTTTATCCCAAGTAAGTTTTATATTTTGTAATTTTAATTTTAATTTTAAATTTATATTTATATTAAATTATTAATTAATATTTTTGTTTAGTTAAATCAACTTAAATTTTGTAACTCCTAACTATTTAATTTGGTCTTAATAGGTTGCTAGTTCATCTTCTTCTGAGAGGAATTGGAGCACATACTCCTTCATCCACTCAATAAAACGCAATAGGCTACATTCGAAAAAGGCAGAGGACTTGGTGTATGTGCATTCAAACTTGCGCCTCCTTACACACAAGCAAGTTTCCTACAAAGAAGGAGACACAAGGAGGTGGGATATTGAGCCAGAGCAGCTTGACTTGGATGCTTCCACAAGTCACTTAGCTGCACTTGATATTGATGATGACTATGAGCCTGAAGCAACCGCTGAGCATGAGAGTGGTAGTGTAGTGCTAGTGGCAGTGCTTGTGCGAGTGCAACTAATGCTATTTGTGGTTCTACACATAATGTAGCATCTAATGATGATGATGATGCTGCTTTTTTTGATGACCCATATGACTCAGATTGATCAATGATCAATAAATTATTAATTATTAATGGCTGATTGTAAACACTTTACATTTTTATGTTTGAACTTTGATGATTTGAGTATAAAATGGTGGTGTATTTTTCATTTTTGCTATGTTATTTAACTATTAATATGGTGGTGTATTCTGAACTTAATTACTGCTGCAAATCTGTATATATTTCTGATTTTTATATGTTTTTGTATTACCGAACCCAAAACGAACCCAAATCGAACCCAAATCAAAAAAAAAAAAAATCCCGAACCGGCGAACCGGGTTCTCGAACCCGAACCCGAACCCAAAACCGAACCGGTAACTTAGTTTTGATCTAGTAGCACATGATTATATTTGTATTTATATTTCAAAGCAGGTCTTGTAATCATGTTGGCCATATATCTACATAACATTTAAAACTTAAAATAATCCAGAGACGTCTCCTTTTAAATAACAATAGTGAAATCAAATTTACTTATCAAAAAAAAACAATAGTGAAATCAAATACAAAAGAAATTAGCATTGAGCTCTAAAATTATCGGTAAAGAGTATTTCCTTATACCACAAGAGAATTGGAAAAAAGATGGTTCCTTATGAAAATGTAAGATGTGTTATTGTCAATTTGCCCCGAAAAAACTACTGTTGGTTTTAGAACATCTTCTTTACTTGATACAATGCATACAAGAAAACTTCTCAAGGAAATTTTTTTTTTTTTTTCAATAAAAGTTAGTTGTCCACCTCTACTTTATTTATAATAAAAAGAGTGGAAAATACAATATTAACATTCCAGATATTACAAAAGTGAAGCTCCTAGCAGGAGCAAGATAACCAAAAAAGGGAGATAAAGCTTTACATCCATGACAAAACATAACGATATAAATGTAGGAAACAGAGAGACATTCTCACGGAAATATTGAGGCCTAAAGAAAAGTTGAAAAACCAACATAAAAAAAACTCACATGAATTCATTTTAACACACCTGGTAACCATGAGATAAATGACCACCATGTGGAAGATCAAGTGCCATGATTCGATCATGTGGCTTCAACAAAGCAGTATAAACATGGAAATTTGCAGGAGAGCCTGATAATGGCTGCACATTAACTGCAATATAAGATTCAGAAAAGATTAGAATGATTTTTACATTCATTAACCACAAGAAACAGTCATCTATTTAATTAAATCCTACATCTGCTCTAACTAAAAATAAATCAACATCATTCAATATAGAATTTGAACTGAATTTCTAGGATCAACCCACAAAAATGATGAACGGTGACTGGTCTTAACTTTACATAATTGTTTGAAAACATGATTCTATGTTTACAAGAACCAATTGTATTCAGAGATTCTTTTCCCAGAAAACTGTTTCTTCCAAATCAACCTAAGCCAGGTGATCTTAGTGCAAGGAGAAAAAATTGTAAACAAGGCAATTTCAATGAATATTGATGTAACTTCCACCCAATCTATAAAACTTTAAATCTAGAGAAAAAACCATGTAAAAGCAAGGCCACTGGAAACCAATGTGGCATGAAGCATGGTGCAAATGGATTTTAATTTTTTTTACTGCATAGAGAAAAGCAACAACTAGCAGAATATTTTGTGTACTGAGAAAAATATTGTGATTGTAAGCAGCAGCAAAACCCTTCGATCTCATCTCATGCAATTAAGCAGTAGAGCGAAAAGCTGTATCTGTATGAAAATTGAGGGTTTGCAATGAATTGAGCAAAAAGATTATAAGCAGAATACAACAAGAAGAATTACAAAATAAGGGTTGTAAGAAAACTATAGTAAATGATATCCAGCAGTAACCTGGGTATGTCTATGACCTTGGAAATAAGGTAGAAATGTCCAAATTTTATTCAAATGAACTCCAAAAAGATAAAATCCCCTTTACAAGTGTCACTTCAAGAAGATAAAATCCCTTTGACAAGTGTCACCCTACCTGATCCCTTTTATAACTTTCAACTGAGAGCAATGATGGCTTCCAACCTTTTACTTATCAGGGATCACACCCCAAACTAGAATACCACTGTTGGAGATTGATTATAGATCCTTTGCAACATGTCACTTTCCCTTCTAATGATCTCATGAATAATAGTTCAGAATCTGAAAATGCATATCAACTAAACGTAGACCTCAAGAAATAATGCTCAACCAGAACAGTTTGACTAAGAGCATAACCTTGAGCTGCATAGACACTAGTGACTTATAGCTGCTCACTTGCAGAATGATGGATTGTAAACAAACATGATCTGTGAATCTGCTCTAGTTGCAAAGCACTACATCTAACTTCAAAAAGAAACTTTAAAAGATGAGATGAAATTAATTCCTATAAGTGCAGAGATGTGTCTCAACATTTCCATCAAAAAAGAAAACAGTGCAGAAAAATAAAGATGGAGAGTTCTGATTTTAAGTTACAGAACCTGAATAGCAAATAGTCTTTATTAATTGTCTCATCATGGTATTGCAGTTATGAAGTCATTTGAAGAATTTACAACTGACAAGCTGTTTGTCTAAGAAAACTTCCAGCTACAAAAAGGCTGTGCTAAGGAAGTTTGTAATTCTCTGGTTGGAAACAAGTCAAGTGTGGCATATATATACTGGACATAGTAGAAAACAGAAAAATGAGGACTTCATTACAAACCTCCCCACTTTAGTGGATCCAGACGAAATGCTTCCAAGGCTCTTTTCTGACATAAAGATTCTGCCATATCAATAAACCTGATTTTCTTGCACAGAAGTTTAAAAGAATTAGTGTTCACTGAAAACACTAAAACCCCTGAAGCAATTATGATTGGAAAAATAAAATAAGAAAGCAGATTAGACAGGAAAATGTTTTAAATAAAGTTAAACATCCAGGACAGATAATACAGATGAACAAAAGGAATTTTGCATCTTATGTTTTCATCCATACACATGAGATTAGATGCAAGAAAATGAAGATCATCACAGAGAGATTTGTGGCTTTACTCATTTCCACCGTAGTATCTAGCACCAGGATAGCCTTCACTGTATTTATTGGTCATGACTGACCCTACAGATTGCATAACTGACAATGATGTAAAATTCTCTGATGGAATAAGTTCAAGTCCCTGTACCAGAAGAAAAACAATGTTAAAATGCTTCCAAAAATAATCCCAAAAAAGTCGGTGCTTTGTGTTTTATCTTCTGGTAGATATAAAAACATGTATACTAGCACCAAAAGCAATCCTGTATGCACAGATATCCAAAAATGTCCTAGTCCCATTAATTGGACAAGTAAAAAAGAAAAGAAAATGCTGCTACACAATTAAGACTTTCCTAAAGTAATGCCAGCTTATGTCTGCCTAAACAAACCATGATTGAAGTCCAAACAAACAAAGTTGGAGCAGCCTAAGGCTCTGAAATACTGATATGATGCCAAAACACAAACTATATAGTAGCACTACAGCTGCCATTCAACTCAACCACCAAATACAGAGATACCTAGAAGCATATGTGTTCATGCAACTGAAATGGTATTCTAGAAGGATATATAGTTTCAAGTGTTTCGCAAAAGCATATGAAATCTCCAGTTTAGTTGAAACTTGAAAACAATTTGTTCAAAGTAGTTTCAATACCTCCTAAATGGCATACCTAAAGATTGCATGATCCACCAAATATCCAGACAACAGAGAATTTCATTTGTGGATAGAAGTAGCTATGCACTACATTACCAGAAACATAACAGTTCCCTCCATTTCTGGGAAGAAACCTGATTAAAATGTGGCAGGACAAAACTATAATGGCACTATAACTGCCATTTAGCTCAAACAGCACAATACAGAGACATCTAGAAGCATATGCGTTCATGCAACCAACCTGGTATTCTAGAAAGTAATACAATGTTAAGTGTTTAGCAATGAATGCCATAAATCTCCTGGATAGTTAACACTTGAAAACAATTTGTTCAAGTTGGTCCCTATGCCTACACAATGGCACACCCAAAGAGTGCAAAAGCCAACAACTGTACGGAAAATCCCATGCATGCGTAGAAGTAGTTGTACTGTAACCGGAAAGTAGTAGATCCTTCCATTCCTAGTAAGAAACTTGATTGAAATGTGGATGGGACGAAAACAACATCCAGACCAGATGATGCCTTGTCTTGAGTCTGTGCTAAAAGACAACATAGATCACAATCCTAGTTTAAATAACTATTGTCTATTTGGATTCTGTATTATTATGATAGTATCTCTGTACTTGTTACCTTAGTATTAGATAAAACCAAATGTCAGATGCCTTAAAATGCACGTCTTTGTATAACATGGGACAGATTGTATATATTTGTTAATCTGTAAATGTGTTGGCTATTCCAAATCGTGAATTAACAGCTGAAAATGAAAATAGGACTATTCGACTTTAAGTTCTTTGCTTTCAAAGCTGCAGATAAATAGTTACTTGCCAACACAGTTATCAAAAGAACAGAACAATTATGCAAAGGACTGCAAAAGCATGGATAAGAATCAAGCTACACCTTGTTTACCAAGGAAAAACCCAATGTCAGAAAACTCTAGCATGAAAATGGGTTTTGCATCTATTTCTCCATCAAAATCCGCATAACAACGATCTAAATCATAAAGAATGGCTACCAGTTGGGCAATTTGGACTACTGTAGACTCAATCCAACTCTCTTACAGTGCTGCTATACTCTGTGCTGTCAAAAACAAAGACTTCTAAGGCCTCCTATACTCCTGAGCAATCATATAACTGCTGCAAATTCTGGATGCTCAGCATGGAGTTCATTGCATGTTTAAATAGATGCCTAAGAATCATTTCAAGTGCTTTGCACCATTGACACAAGATGGAAGATCAGCTGCAACGCTTTTCGGATGATTTGTCATCTCTGCTGCTTATTCTAGATGCCCAAAGGTTATTGATAACACGTTTGGCAAGTCCCAAAGGCATCCAGGAAAACCCAGTGGCTTTGAACCCCTGGCAGCCACTTACTTCCCATGTCATTACTGCCTGTCGCATTTGGATGGGTAAGGCTATGTTGGATCCGTCACTTTTACTGTTCTTTATCACTGACAAATTTGGCAGGGACCGAACAGTCACCTTGGTTGTTTCTTCACTCCTTTGCTGCCTTGCACCTTTTTGTCAACTACTGAAAGTCCAGAAATCTTCAAAGGACTGGCACAAGAGCAGTTGGCTGGTGTGACAGTTATCCATGTTTTCTTCTTTCATGTCTTTGCATGTCTTAGTTTTGTGTGTGTTTGCTGCCTTCCTTATAAAGGCTCGGCGTTTGAACATTTTACCTAGATGTCTTTGCATTGTTGGTGTTCTTGTGATCCATTTCAGATCACTTCTTTGTATCTATAATTGTGCCTTTTGAAAGTTTAATTGATCAGATGATTATTAAATTAATAAATTTGACGTGTAAGGTGACATTGCATAATGATGAATGCACATTGTAAAGATTAATGTTAATAGACTTTTTGGGGGGTTCGTTGAAAAATAATAAATTTATAATTTATCGTGCCTGCTACAAGTATAAGTTTTTCACTTCATTGTTTCTTATCGTGGGACCTTCTGAATATGCTTCCCATTCAATTGTCACTCCTCATTTTGTTTTCTCCATTTCCCATCTCTGGAAACATAGCCCGGTGCATGAATATATAGAAGATATATTTTAAGATAATGAAGATCCTGAGGTTAATTCGTCTGCCAATCGCTAAATGTAAGACTTGTCTATTGCAAACATAATTAAATATTATTTGAATTTCAGAAAACTAAGCTTATGAATCTATAGAAACCAGGATAACAAGTATACAAAATCCTTAAGGGGAAAATAGCTGGATGCAAATCACAGACGGAGAGGGTTTGATATAAACTGTATTCTTACCAGAAGTATACTGTTTGTAACCAAATAGCTCATTCTGGAGAATCATTTATTATCACTTTCTCATCAAAAGGAGTTATTTAAAGTACTTATAATTTGCAAAGTGTAAAAGTAAAGAATCTTTATGAAACCTTCCATTGCCGATTCTTTTCGAGTTCGATAATGTTTGTTATCTCGGGGTCCACCTCTTCCAATGGTGAATTCAATTGCTTTGGCCACTGCACATAGATAAGCCAATACCTTTTCATCAAAATTCCATGCAGTTTGCAAGTCCTATTCTTGGAACACTGGGAATTCTATTACAATGTGAAACAAATTGATGGAGAATACTGAAGATTGTTATAATCAAATTGAATTCCAATAAACAAAAGGCCAAAAGAGTCATCTGTTTCTTATAATTAATGATAATTCCGTATTCTATGTTTTTCAGAAAAGGATGTATAAATGTTCTTAAGAACTGAGGTATAATCTGCTCGGTCTAAATGTATAAATTGCTTTCTTTTCGATGTCTGATTACAGTTAAAAGAATAAGTAAACAAAATTCAAATGTACAACTATCTGTATTTTGGAGAAAATTCAAAACATTATATGATACTGCATCCAAGAAAATTTTGACAAGTTTTATGCATCTTGATTTAATAATTGTCCTAAATATTTTACAAATTTATCAAATTTTTGTTTGTGAAACCTTTCTGTAGCTGTCAAATTTTGAAAAATGCTACATCAATATTTATAAAGAACTCTTCTCCAAAACTGCACCAAAAGCACTCTTCTCCAGACAAACAAAACTATATAATTTTGGTTTTTATAATAATATTCAGAAATTTTCATATGTTCAAATATATATAATTTTGGTTATTTAGAATAATTGATAAATAACAAAAATAAGAAAAAAATAAAAAATGTTGTGAAAGGGAAAATGTATTTATTAAAAATCAAAAATCAAAATTTAAAAAAAAAACAAAACAAAAGAACAATTTTAAAAGTAAATTTAAATTTTATTTTGATTTGGATTTTTTAAGTTTATGGAACTTAAAATGATTTAAGAGATATTATTTTTAACAAAAAGAAAAAATTAAATAAAAAATGAAAAATTATGTGAGAAAAATTCTAATTAAATTAAAATAGTCTAAATGGAATCATTTTTTACTTATTTAAGTTTTAGAAAATATATAAAATTGTATAAGAAAATAATTTTCCTATAATTTTAGATTTAGATCACCTTAAAATTCCTTTATTTTTAGGAAGCATGAGATTGAATATTAAAGAAATTATATATTCAGTATATGAAAAAATTAGAGAAAGAAAAATAAAGAATTATGAGATTCAAGTGTCAATTTTGATATAAAAAATTGACACAATTTCAATCTAGAAATGACACTTGATTGTCATGGACTATGGAAACTTGATGCTTTGTAGTAAATTTAAGTATAATCATATAATTACTAAAATTGTTTAATAAAGAGAAAAATGATAAATATGAAAAAAAATAATAATAATAATAAATTCAAGTGTGAACTTATAATTATTTTTACTAGTTCAAAAATAGAAAAAATGAAAAGAAAATTTTAAAACAGTGTAATATTTTTTACTAATTGATATTCAATTTAGCTTATAAATACTTTAAAGTAAAATATATAAAACTAACTACAAGAAAAATTCTTACTTAACAAAAAAAAATTAAGAAAATATCACAATAATATTGAAAGAAATTATGACTTAAAAATTAGTATATTATTGAATTGAAATTACTTCAAATTATAAAAATAAGAGATTTTAATAAAACTTATACTAAATTTGAATGCAATTCTATGGAATTATTTTGGTTTTATTAAAACAGATAAAAGAAAAAGTAAAGAAGATTGATTATGTGGAATTAGAATTTTATAAATCCAAATGAAATTGCTTAAGAATTGTTAGTTAAGATTAACATGAAAAGAAAAAGACATATCTTGTAAAAATAAAACTAGCGATTGCATCTTAGTGTGCAATAGGTACGCTGAAGAGTTGTGGAAGGTCATTTGGGGAAAGATGAGTTGTGGAAGGTCATTTGGGGAAAGATTTTGATTTTTTTTTTTTGCAATTTTTGGTGTGGATGAGATCAATTGGTAGAGAGAGATATAGCCTCAAAGGATTGATTGACTGGCTTATGAAATATACCACATTATTTAAATTTTAAGAAATGATTTTACATCCTAACTAGTCAAACTTCCTGCACTTAGATGAACATTAAGTGGGGCATACCAATTTTAAAAGAGAAACATAAATTACACGTAAATTACAAGTTCTTGGACAGGTGGAGGTAAAACATAAATATTTACTTATTTATCTCCAAAAAGATTATAGAAAACATGAAATTAGGGATGGTTACTTCAAATTATAAAAATAAGAGATTTTAATAAAATTTATACTAAATTTGAATGTAATTCTATGGAATTATTTTGGTTTTATTAAAACAGATAAAAGAAAAAGTAAAGAAGATTGATTATGTGGAATTAGAATTTTATAAATCCAAATGAAATTGCTTAAGAATTGTTAGTTAAGATTAACATGAAAAGAAAAAGACATATCTTGTAAAAATAAAACTAGCGATTGCATCTTAGTGTGCAATAGGTACGCTGAAGAGTTGTGGAAGGTCATTTGGGGAAAGATGAGTTGTGGAAGGTCATTTGGGGAAAGATTTTGATTTTTTTTTTTTGCAATTTTTGGTGTGGATGAGATCAATTGGTAGAGAGAGATATAGCCTCAAAGGATTGATTGACTGGCTTATGAAATATACCACATTATTTAAATTTTAAGAAATGATTTTACATCCTAACTAGTCAAACTTCCTGCACTTAGATGAACATTAAGTGGGGCATACCAATTTTAAAAGAGAAACATAAATTACACGTAAATTACAAGTTCTTGGACAGGTGGAGGTAAAACATAAATATTTACTTATTTATCTCCAAAAAGATTACTTGTTAGAAAACATGAAATTAGGGATGGTTACTTCAAATTATAAAAATAAGAGATTTTAATAAAATTTATACTAAATTTGAATGTAATTCTATGGAATTATTTTGGTTTTATTAAAACAGATAAAAGAAAAAGTAAAGAAGATTGATTATGTGGAATTAGAATTTTATAAATCCAAATGAAATTGCTTAAGAATTGTTAGTTAAGATTAACATGAAAAGAAAAAGACATATCTTGTAAAAATAAAATAAAACTTGAATGTCATCATAAAATCACTTGAATTTTTGAAAAAAAATAAAAGAAAGATAGTATGAAATGGAGAATTGGTAGTATATTTAGATGCAATCCCATTTAAATTGTCTCTATTTTTCAAAACAAAGAAAAACTAAAGAAGTCCAAAGAAAAATTGTGTAATATGTTGAAAATATTAATCAAACTCTAAGAAAAATAGAACTTATGAAACTTTGAGAACTTTGTATGAAAAAATTTAGGTTAAAGTTCTAATTAATATTTTTCAACATTAAAAATAGAAAATAAAAAAATTATGACATGAGTTATATTAACAATGTGTTTTGCATAATATTATTTCTGATTTGTTCTCCATAAAGTATATATACTTCCTATATTAAAAAAGTTGAAAATTTAAAAACATAAACACTACCATATTATCATAATGACATATCAAATAATGTGATTTTTTTTAATTCAGATAAGACTTATATTAACTTCTACATACATCTTTTCATACAAATAAAGTCCACAACAAATCTTTATTCAAATATAAAAATCTACAGATATTATGATGTTTAATAGAAAAGAATTATGATATTTAATATATAGCCAGATCTTTCTATCTAAACAAAATCTACACAATTCACTCCAGAAATCTAAAATTTAACATAAAATCATGGTGTTCCATACCTAACCAGAAATACATCTGGGTTATTGTGTTTATAAGCTTATTACAGTTTGAACCAAGACCTTTCTAAATACTAGTCTGGGTGCTTTACCACTCTACCAACGGAGTTATCAGCAATTTGCATGTTTGAGATTTACTATTTAATAATGTAAAGCCATAAGCCTCAGACAACCAAATCAATTTAAATCTATATTATTATGGACAGTAGAAGCCTTAAATCTATGCTGCTAAGCCAAAGAGGGGGATTCTACAGGAAAGAACAAACTTATTGCCCTTGTAACCAGAAAACTAGGACAATTTTACAGTAAACCTCAATAAAATTAGCTCAAAATTTTCCTTTCAAATTATGAGGCAAAAACACAAAAAGAATTACCGTGACGTGCGATTTTTCTTTCTCAATGCGAGTGTACGCCTCCTCGTTGGCCAATGCTGCTGACTGCAAAAGAAGATCAAATCATTTTTAATAAAAACAGACTAGCATTATAAATTTGATTTAATTTTGGGAAAAAACACAGTCTAACACTCTAAATATAATATAAGTGAAATTGAGAAGCTGTTATAAACTGAAATTGTTAAGAATGTGATTAATACGCTGAATTGAACGAGGGGAGACTTGAACACGCGACGTGTGGAAGCCCTCCGCAGAGCAGCAATTGCCATTGCCATTGTCTTCCTAATTTCCTTTTCCTTCTAATCTGAATATGTGCCACACAAACAAACTATGCTAACGAACAAAATATGGCAAACGAATGGGATGACATTTAAGTTTAGAGCTCCGTTAACGCGGGCTTAATTTTGGCGCTCGTCGACGGCCACCGTTTCGAGTTATCCAGATTCAATCCGTTGTAGTTGGTGGAGATTCAAGGATTTAATCTCCGTGCTGGTTGTGCTCTAATTGAATTGCTTTGTACAGCGTGTGGAGAATCCGATGGAGAGGGGCTGTTGAAGTTGCCTACTCTTTAAGTGTTTGGTGTTTGCTTTTTCGTCTGGCGTTGAAGGATAACGATAGGTAGTCGTTCAAGATTTATGGAAATTTATTTGTGACCACTCAACGGTGATGTTAGGGCGAGGATAATGCTAGAAAAATGAGCAATATTTGAACTATAAAAAAATGGAAGGTCTTGGGTTTTTATAAAGTTTAATATTATATTAAAATAAAGATAATTCAAATTAATATTTTTTATTAAAATATAAAAATTATAGGGGCGGTGGGTCTAGTTCGATTGGCTAAAACATCATGTTGTACAAGAGGTCACGAGGTGTAGCCTCCCCATCATCCTCGTGGTACCGGAGGATGTGTCATGTCAGCGTCACATGAAAAAAGTTTATTAGACGCATTAGTTTATTGAGGAACGACTACCCGATTCGTATAATCTAAAAAAAAATTATAATAATTATAATATGTTCAATATCTATTTTTAATTTATTTTAATTAAAATTTATAATAATATTAATCTCTTAATAATTTAAGAATAAATTACATTCTAACTAATACGAATAAAATCACCAATTATACTTGTATAATATTATTAAATAAATAACATTTGTATGTATAAAAGTAATCCTTTATTCAATACAATAATATGTATTATTGTCCAATAGTGTGTAACTTAGATACTTATGGATTGGCCATCTATCTTTATTTGAAGATGTGTGGTCGTTTGTCTGATTTGAGAAATGAGAAGTGACGTTTGAGGGCCAAACTATGTCATCGTCTTACAAGTTCATGGCCACATATTTTTTTATGCATTTTATCATATTGTAGTGTACCACTTGGAAAATAAAGATTTTAGATGAGGAAATTTTGGACGCTATTCTCTCCAAACTTTAAAACTAATAAAAAGATATTGCTCATGCAAATACAAAAGAGTTTAGGTTAGTAATAAATATTTTATTTTTCTTTTAAAATAATTTTAGGTCAAGGAGTTTTTGATTAGTAGAGGGGAGTAGATTATATAAAATTATGTTGGATTGTAATATTTTTATAGAAGGTGATATGGAATCTGATCTATTTATAATTCAGGTTTAAAAGTGGAACTCATCATATGACTTGTTAAATTAACATGTTTAATAAGGAATGTCCTTGAAATAATTTTTTTAAGATTTGATCAAAATTTATATTATAGAACATCTAATAGTAACTATTTTTTGTTAGAAAAATGTCATATTCTTATTTAAAATCTAATTTATATGTAAATTGAATAATTATATCCAACCCTTATATTTAACATAAATGATTCAATAGTTTGACAAAAAAACATATTCTTATTTAAAATAGAACTTACATCCAAATGAAAAGTCATAAGACCTTTTTAATAATCATATATCTTGTTATGTTAGGATCCTAATGTCCTAAACTTCTATCATTGTTACAAACATTGTAATAATCATGGTTTGGTTATTTAGTTAATACTACATTATGTGGATTTATGTGTAATAAATTCATTTTAAATGTGTAAATTTAGTCCATATAAATTGTATCTCATAAGTCGATATTTGTGATGCTTATTTATTGGTGGTGTAATGAACATAAGATCATCTTGGAACCATATTTTGAATTGGAGCTTGGCTTGGAGGAGGTTGCCCCTCAAATAGACCTATTATGTTTGTTATGTTTTCATGAATATAAACAAATTTGTAGGTATTTCCAAGCATGGTTTTCTTTTTCATATGTTATTTGCTTATATTAGATAATATTTTGCAAGTAAGATCCTACCAATTGGTATTAAATCCATTTCCAAGGCCACATTTCATAGTAGAAGCAATAGTTTAGTAACATATTGCAGCTCCTAATTGTATGCTCACATATCACCCTTAAGAGATCTTTGGTAATCAAAAAGTGGTGAAACTAGTTGGTTACTAAGTTTTTTTTTAATTGTTTTTTTCTATATAATAGTGGTCTAGGCTAGAAACCTTTCGCTAGAGGTTTTTTTAATATTGCAAGGACTTATCATTCTTAGCTAAGCATGTTCTAACATGTGAAGTAAGGTGGGAAATGACCCACCAAAACCCAAAGTTCACACAACATTTATAGATAGATTTGAACATCCACATGCATTTGGGTATATTGAAAGATTCTCTACGTTAGGAGAAACTTCCCCTTAAGAAGCCACCAATCATCTAAAATTTGAAGTGAAATGGTAAGTGGTTAGTTCCAAGAAGTTGTTATCTTCCTAGCTCAAACATGGTATAGTGTAGTTACAAGATAATATAACCCTTTATAGTTAGAACTCTAAAATATTGGATCAATTGATTATTTATGAATAAGGAAAGTTCATCAAAGGTACTATAGACCAAACACACCCTATGATAGAAATTTCTCAGTTACACCATAGATGTGAAAAAAATTGGTTATATATGGTTATAGGTTAATAGATCCAAGGAGATCCATGTGTATTTAAGTATATATGTATACTTATATAGTGGGTCAATGCACCATAGTGTCTAGAATGAAAGTGTTAGCTCCCAAAAATGTGGATCCACAATCCTAGATATTTTCTCCATCTTCAAGGCCAGTGGTTTATCTTCGACAAGGTAAATAGAGGCTCATCCACAAACTTAATATGGTTAAAGACTAACTATGAGAGTGGATAATATGTCCTAGACCTTGGTCTCACCTTAAACTAAGGAGGGTGTTCCTAAAGGTCCCCTAAATAGGTTATTGTATCAATTCATAATAACTAATTAGTGTATCAAATAGTAACTATAGACACTTAAAAATGTCCTGAATGATATTACACATTTGAATATGATATATTAACATCGTTTCATCTTGAAATCCATCCTCTTTTCTCTTGTTTGATTGAATTAGCCTAGCTATTTAATTAAATGCTTCATTTTCATCTATTAATCTAATTCACCTCCTCTCACACTAACATTTCACCCTGTTTAATTAAATAATGCAAATTATTTAATTTAAACTCTAAAGTCCTCTTATTTTATTAAATAACCCTAAGCTATTTAATTAAATATCATATTGTATCCTTTTTTTCATTAAATCAATTATTTAATGAATATCATATTATTCCTCATCTTGCACATTCAAATTTAGTTTTAATTAACTAAATTGCTAATTTCCCTCCATCCACTTGCATACCTATTTGGCTCAAAAAAGGAAATGATCTTCTTTTCAAACAAACTTTGTAACAAACTTTCAAAGTTGTTACAAAGTGTGTTTGATGAAATCATTCTCAACCCTTGATCTTTTCTTGATCCATGTGATCTTGGATTCTCATCCATTGATGAGAATCATTGATCCATGTTTCATCCTTCTTTCATTATTGACCATTTATTGATCAAATCGATCTGAGCCCTTAATTTTTCATTTGCTTTCCTAAAAATAAGTCACTATTTGGAGAGAAATGGATCCATCTTTTGATAGAAACCTTGTGTTGTTGAAATTCATACTCATTTGCATCCATGTTTCATATTTGATAGCATTTTAGATTAAAGCTTCATCCATTTAGCTTAAGCATCCATTAATGGCTTCCATATTAGCTTAGTTTGCATATATTTTAGCATAAATTCGTATTTATGGCTTGCATCTTTGAACTTTGTTTATATTTAGCATAGATTGCATTCATTTTATCAAGCATTTTAGCATATAGTGCTCATCTCATCATGTTAAACTAGTTTTATATCACGTTTTACACATATCTCATCAGTTTCATCAATTTTCTTCCATAAAATTGATTGGAACAAGCTCATATTATCCAAGGGATTGGGAAAGGGTTGTCATTCCACATCAATGCGACACCACTCCCCTAATAGGATAAGATTTGAGGTCTTAGAATAGATTCCCCTTTCGTTTTCATGTTGATTTCATGATATTTCAATGGGTTCTTGTTCTTCATAATTTTGAATATCTTATTGGGATCATTGCTTAGGAGATTAAATAGGGTTTAAATTCATTTGGATCTATCATATTTAGTTCACACTATGATGATGGTCACAATAACTATACCCATTTTCTTTCTTGACCCCTAAAACTTGTCACTAATTCAATACAAGATAAGTTACAATAGACATTTTTATAGCTAACTTTATACCTTACATAATGTATCTTAAAATGACACTAGTTTTATAGTTCATAAAATCATTTTTTTTGGCATATTTTAAATATAGTAAGGTATTGTAGACATCTAAAATTGTCTAAACACATCACATATTTGAATTCGTCTTTAACATCATTTTCCTCATTATCCCCTAATTTCACAATTTAATTAAATAATTTCCAATTATTTGATTAAATTCATTATTTTCCTCTATTAATTAAATAATTAATGTTATTTGATTAATTTGTCATTTCTCACTAATTTCCCTTAGTTAAATAAATTTGAATTATTTAATTATATTCAATTTCTTTCTTTCCATCTTGATTAAATAATTTTGATTATTTAATTAAATTCTATTTTTTCTTCAATCCTAGGCAACTAATTAAATAATTTTAAATTATTATTTTTTAAATCATAATTTCCTCTCATCCTCACAATTAAATAATTTTCTTAATTATTTAATTCTCTAAGTTTCCTCCAACTTGCACACAAATAATATTCCTTTTTCAAAAGAGAATAATCTCTTTTCAAAATATCTTCTACCCTCCAAAATATTTAAATGGCATATTCCCTCCAAAAGGAACATTCCATAATTTAAATTCAAATGCAAAAGAAAATTTGAATAGATATTTTCCTTCGAAAATATCTTTAACTAATTTTCCATGAAAATAGTGGTATTTTGGGCTCTCAAGGAATCTCATCCCTTGATCTCCTTGATTTCCTCTCAACCATTGATCTTCAAATTCAATCTTGACCGTTGATCAAACATCCTAAAAAACTATAAAACAAGTCATTCCCTCATTAAAATCATTCACAATTTTCATGAGCTTGGGCATTCTTAAATTCTTGAGAAATTTGAGCATCCTTTTGTGAATCAAATCATCATCAAAGTTTTTGCAATCATAGGTTATGCATAATTTGAGCAATCCACATCATAAATTGTCATCAATCCATAATGGGATTGAAGGTTTGCATGTTTTCTTTGATTTAATAGCATTTGAATTAGTTTTCATATCTTTTATTTGAATCTTTGAGGCATTTGCAATCTAATTCCATTGAGTATGGGTGTAATTAATCACTCTTGCTTTATTTTTTGGTGTTTTCTAACTCTAATCACTCTTATTATGCTTTCTAACCATTACCCATTATTCCCCTAAAAATTTTGTCACTATCGGTGGGGCCCACGTCTTGGATTTAACATTTTCTTTAAGTTTTTTTTATGACTTATAGGTTATAGATCCACTTTTGAGATAGAACGACACATTTTTTACCCACAATTATGCTTTTGTCCATCTTCGACACTTATGCCAAAAGTTATAGCAACGCTTTTGATCTAATTTGACACGTTTGACTAATATTCTTTTTTGTTTGTTCTCGCAAGTTACAACTCTTTTGCATTATAGTGCTACTTTTGTGTGTCAATTGATGCTTTTTTCCATCTCCTTGATGTATATTTCAAACTTACAATGACGTATTTTCTCTATTTTGACGCTTATGTTCTAACGCCTTTATCCTCTATCTTAGGTTAAATCAATGCTTCAATACAAGTTCAACACTTTTTTGTTTTTTTACAACGATGCTTATATCTAGTATAACTTGGCGTGTTTGTTCTTTCTTGGTCTTTCTTTTTGAGATAACATTTTACATAACATGTGGCTTACATTGGGAGAAGGCTTTCTTGATTAGGACCTTGTCCTTTTTAAGGTAAGAGGTGCAAAGCTGGTACAAAACAAATTTTTAGTAGTGTTGGTTCTTTTAAAATCCAACCAGATCTCACAGGTAACCTATGGATTTTCCATTTCTAATAGTCAGCATCCTGAAAGGGGTTGGCCAAGGAATGAGAGAAAGTAATTTAGCTTTCCTCTTGCACTTCGGGCTCTGCAAAACCTGGGAGGGTAATCCCACAATGTATTTATAACACTATTTCATAACACCTGCATATACATTGTAAATTCAACAGATACATTCTCAATTCAACACTTGGAGTAAAACTTGTGAGAATTTGGCAAATCCTTCACACCCCACGACTCAAAGTAGAGAATGGGAAAATCAATTGATAACTATGACAACCATCATCATTATAAGTAAGGTTTTATTTAAATGAGTTGTTCTTTGACATAACTCAATTGGCTAGATACATAGAAATTTAAATGATGAATGGAACAGTGCCTTATCATAGGGTGACGAGGTCAAATTCATAAATAACAATATTACAACAACTACACCATTGACATTGATAGATTATTATGGATTTGCATTACAAATTCATAACTCAGAAAATCCACGCAGACAATTCTTAGAGATCCTATGTCATAATGCATGAATCAGTGATCACACTAGAGCATTTAATCAATTCTTTGAATTGAAGCACATAATGCAAACACACATCGAATCATAACAATTAGAGACCAATGAAACAATCCTTAACTATTTCATCACTAATTCACAAACCACTTCATAGGAGAAAATTTTCTTCGAACTTTCTATTAATTGATTCCCAAATGCTACAATTACTGTAAAACTTATAAGCTAATTGTAAATACAAACTCATGACCCTAGACTCAATAATAAATTATATTTATTTGCATATTCCTGACAATGCTCTCAAAGAATATTTTAGATCCAACAAAATTTCAAAGAACCCTGCACAATAGCCTTGAATTCCCTTTTAGAAGACCAAGGGAGTGAAACAAGCATCAAGCTATTGGCTAGTCAAATTACATTTCACATTACATTTTGCAATATTTCATTTCATTTCAACCCCCTGGCAGTTATATTTGCATTTCACAGGATGGGGGGAAAAGCAAAAGAAAAACAATCGGATGAGCATACAAAACTCTCTCACATACTACTTTAAAAGTTCACGTCATCACATCACTCAACAAGTGAACCAAATTGAAACAAAAGAAAGCAAAGAGTAGAGTAAGGGAACCTTGATTGGATCTCCACGTGTATATTTTGCTAAGAGGATATAGATTTATTTTACAAAGTTTGTTTCAAAGGCCAGACCTGTATTATACTAGACCATGTTCTATATCCATCCCACCACCCCTTCGTGGTTTACTCAACATAGTTATCCAACCAACCTCTATGTTCTTCCTCTGTGGGCCAATTGTCATCAAGCAACTTCTGCACTTTGACACTATACACATCATATATTGCATCTAGTATGACCCGAGCCTCTTTCACAAAATTATCCATTCCTATCTCAATTTTGATGACGTCATCAATCAGATCATTTAGTACTAATACGTCAAATTTATTCTCAACATACACCATTTCAGGACACTTAGTCGTTTGATGTTTGAACAAAGCCCTCCATGAGTCATAATCTTTCATCTCCCCCGCTTCATTGAGAATTTTGGGCATGCCTTGCTCTTCCATGTCCCTAAAGGCCTTCACCTTTCCTTGTAATAACCCTCCAACTCTTTCATAGAAGCCTATAACTTCTCCAATAGTCTCAATCCTCTTGATTACCTCATAGAGATGCTCGAGGGCTTCAAAATCTCCTTTTGCACTTGTCTGAATTTCTTTCAGACTGCTTAACCTGTTGCTCCATTTGTTCCAGGTGTTCATGAAAATCTCTTGGGTACTCTGAAACATTTTATATGCTTCATGGACACCTTTGTATGTTAACCATGTAGTTTCAGTCTTCAGGGCAATCCTATGCCATATATAACTGAGGAGACCTTCAGCCATATCTTTTGAAACATTACTCATGCCTTCTTGGAGCTTGTTATTCTTAGACTTGGTTGTTTGGAGCTCCTTCAATACATTGATTCTCAATTTCAAAGTATTTTTATCCCGTGGTGAAGTACCAAATGGAGAATTTGGCAAAGCCTTCTAACTAGCACTGGCTAGTGTGACCCTTAATTTGCTATACTCCTCAACTAACTTGTTGTGCTTCTCCAACAATTTCAAATACTTGCCGTGACTAATCTCTATAGTATCAACACTTAGCATAACTGAGTGCATTATCAACCTTGTGGCTTGTGGAGTTGTCATCTCTGAAGCTCTTCTAATAATCACATCTCCAGAGAGACCAGTGAGCACACACCTCCCTGAATCTGGAGTTAATGACCAAATAGCTAGTGCATGTAAACTGGGGCTGAAACTTGAACCAAAGGTCTTTTCATCAAATGTTTCCTCAGATACCAAAGCATTTGGGTAATTCTTAATTGCATCCAAATCAATTATGGAAGATAAAATCCAACCAAGCATGACCATCATCCCACTATATTTAACTAGTCTTTTGGCCTCCATTGGATTCATTTGGGCGATCTCCCAAGCAATCTCTTCTTCAATCTATTTCCTTGTCTCCTCTTGTTCAGAAGGATCAGCTACCTCAACTATCGCTTGTATTTTATCATTTATTTCTTGGGCTTTCAGTTCATCAATGAATTCCTTGAATTCATTTGATGCCACAAAAGAGTCATCCTCCAAAAACTTAGCACAAGCTAAAAGCCTTGCATCATTATCTCGGCTCTCATCATACCCCCAAGGCACTAATCTATCATCTAGAACAAATGGTTCCATCACATCTCCCACATCAAGATAGGAGAATTCTTTCTCTACTCGGTACTCAATGGGATCTGGCTCAGTAGAAGGTTGGTGTACATCTACCTCAACATCATGTATTTCATCAATATTCTCAGGGGGCAAAATCATGATAGGGGTATCCTCAATATCGAACAACTGATGTTGAACCCCTGGTGCCATCACATCCTTCGATTGGCCACTAGTCTTCAACAAGTTTTCCTATAAGGCAGCTTGGGCTAATCTTTCTTCTTGTTCCACCTTTTCTAGGAAAGTGCCATCATTGAAGTCACTGAGGAGCAACTCCATTTTGGTAAACTTATCAGCAATATGCTTATATGGACTTTCATAAAAGGAGTTCTTTCTAAGAGCTCTTTGCTCAACCTTCAGGATCAAACCTTCTGGTAGGGGCTACACTCATCCTCAAATTGTTCACCATTATACCAAAAACCTCATAAGCCTCCTTGGTAGTGACAACAAAGTAATCAAAAGAAAAAGTGGTTGCAATGATAGAAGCCTTTCTGGAAATCCTGAAGTTTCGAGCATCACTATTATCCATCTGCCACATGATTTCCATAAATGCCAACCTATCAGAAACATATTTAGGCATTACAAGTGGAGCCACAACAGTTCCATAACATCTGATAACAGTGCAATTTCCATACAAATACCAATCTCCCCAATTACACTCATAGTTGGGGTCATCTCCACATTCCTTTGATCTTAACAAAGATCTAATTGTTTTAGAAATCCTCTCCTTTGTCCCTACTCCCAATTGCACCAAGACAGTGTGATTTATTGCATTACAGAATAAAGCATAATATGAAGTTGGAACAATGCTAATCCTAGATGTGATTCCACATCTGTATAGGTAATCTATGGTTGCTTTCATCTATCAGCCTCAACTTCAAATATCAACTAAAAACCTCCCTTCCTTGATATAGGAGCATATGCATTAACAATGAGTAATTCCTAAAAGTCAATGGGGCTCTTCTCTCTTTTAGCCTTATCAAGTCATAATGCAGTTTCTTAACAATACGATTAGCATAGTCAAACCAATTGTGTTGATACCTATGTTGAATATCCACAATCATAATTGTGAACCCCAATCCTATACCTACACAAATGTGGCAAACGAGCACATTATTAGACTGAAATGCAAGTTAAGACAAGGATTCCCCATGAAATTAGATTGAAACATTAACATAGGAAGAAAATGAAGAACAATACAAATCAAAGTAAATGAATCCTATTTTAATGAATAAACTATCAATCCCATGGGGGAATCGGTGTCAATTATGTGTAGAAATTGGCCCTTTCCCAACTCCTTTGTAAGCTTTGATGATTTGATCCACTTGATAGTGAAGAACAATGATGAACTCCTTGAGAAAACCTGCAATAGCCTAGTTATGGTGATGGAAAATGCTCAAGAAATGATATGAAATTGCTCTAATGTGAAGATAATAACTTTGCATTCAAATTGCGGATCATGAATGATAGGAAGAGTCTCTCATTTATAGATTTCAAATTGGAAGAATGAGCAAGATTTGAGCAATGTGGGATTATTCAACATCCAATGGCCAAGTGCCACTTGTCAAGATGTGAATGGGTGAAGGTTGTGCACATTTTGATGAAAGTGCCAATAAATGATATTAGGTGGAATTTGAAATTAGTGAAATGACTTGTTGGAGAGGGAAGAAAATGGAGTTATGGCCACTTGGCTCAAGGAAAAAGGACTTGTAAGGTGAAATAAATGCATTGTTGGAAGGACTAAGTCCACTTGGATTTGAATTCAAATTTGATGGAATATTCTCCTTTTATGCCATGTTGAGAGAAAATAGAGATTTAATAAATGAATTAAATCTATTTTCATGTGCAAGTGGTAAAAGCTAGAAGATGGGACATGTTTTTAGATTTAAACTAATCAAAGATAAATTAATGTAATGAGGAATTAGGAGATGTGACAATTTAGACTTAAATTTATGAATTGATTTAAATCAAATTGAGAGGAAGGGTTTGACTAAATAAATGTTTTGATTTATTTAACTAAAGGGGATAATGTTAGATTAAATCAAATAAGGTTTAATTTATTTAATTTAATAAGAGGACTTTATAGTTTTAATTTAAATAAAATGAATCATTTGAAATTAAAGAGAAATGTGAGGGTTAATTAAATTAAATTGATTAATTTAATCAACAGGGGAGAATGACTTAATTAGATAAATAACAATTTATTTAATTAATGGATGAAGAGTGATGATAAGCTGAGAGTATGATTTAGGATGAAACAATGTTAGTAATCAAGATCAAGTGTGTTGGTCAATTTTCCATGTCTACATTTTTCCCTTCTTTGAAGCAATGCACTTGTTGTATTGGTTCAAAGAATAAACTGTTGTGATCAAAGTTTAAAATTTCTTTATTTTTTCTAATGCCCCACTATTTCCCCAACGGAAGGATTATGTTGATATGTTGCCCCCTCGAGAGATTAGATGAATTTTATTTTTTTTGGATGATCTCACGAAAAAAAAGGACAAGGTGCCCGACAGGTCGAAAAGTGCCCCAGGATGCCAAAAAAATGCGTTAAAATGCTAAAAAAGATGCAACATGGCCCTCGGTTGGGAAAAAATGGGATTGGGGGACCAAAACCATAGCTGGATGGTCAAATTAGGTCAAAAAATCCTAATTTGCAGGCTTAAATAGACCCTGAGGGGTCACTTTCGATTCATTTGCACACTTAGACTTTAGAATTTTTTGCACTTTGAGCTCTGAGTTCTAATCGAGATGGTGCAACAACAGCTTCCTTGGCACATGTCAGAGAGGGTACGAGTGCACCAGTGGCCAGCTGACACGGGACTCATGGTATGTACCCCTATCTCGACTTTTAATTTTTTTCGTTTTACGTGCATTTAATAGGGTCCAAGTCAACTTTAGGTCAAGCGGTGTTATATAGCGCCACTACAAATGTTTAATCGGCGTCGTGTGGCCTCAAACTACGTCGCATATGAGAGTAGCACCGCTATGGTCTAGTTAGGAGATTAGGGTTTTCTGTCAAACTCAGTCGCATATGCAAATCAAACCGCGTGACGCAGTTTGAAATTAGGGTTTGAGTACAAAGTCAGCCGCACTTGCAAAGAGCACTGCGCGACACATTTAGGAATTTAGGATTTTTCAAACTTTGTTGCATGTTCTTTTGGTTCTCTTTCAGCACAAGTTCGTCGAATTGGAAGTTCTGCCTCTTGATCCTCTTGTTATAACTCTGCTTGAGTCAGTTTTTCATACACCTGTAGATGATATAGGGCATCCATACGTCGTTTATCCAATAACTCTAGTTCATTCAGTCGTGAGACCCTGTATTCTTCATCTGTGATGAGGTTTTGCAGTGATATTCTCAGGGATGGGAGCTCGATCTTAATGGGCAAGATGGCTTTTGATCCGTAGACCAGGAAGAATGGGGTAGCACCTGTTGGTGTGCGGATACTGGTACGATAGGCCCATAAGGTGGGATTTAGCTGCAGATGCCAATCACGACCAACGTCATTGACTGTCTTCTTAAGGATTTTCAAGATGGTTTTTTTGGTAGCTTTTGCTTGGCCATTTCCTTGGGGATAGTATGGAGTGGAAAAGCGATGTTGGATATTAAATTTTTCACATAAATCATGGACATCCTGGTTTTTGAAAGGTGTCCCATTATTTGAGATAATGGCTTGGGGGACACCGTATCAGCAAATGAGGTAGTTCAAGATGAACTTGGATATCTAATTTCTTGTTATGTAGGTCATGGGGATGGATTCGACCCATTTTGTAAAGTACTTCATGGCGATGATGATGAATTTGTGGTCATTGGATGAGGTGGGTGTGATTTTTTTGATGAGATCGAGCCCCCATTAAAAGGGCCAAGGTGTAACAATAGGGTGGAGCTCCTGAGCTGGTGCATGGATAAGGTCCACATGTTGCTGACACTGTAAACATTTTCTGACGAAGTCATGTGCGTCCCGCTCCATTGTGGGCCAGTAGTATCCGGTTCTCAGCGACTTCTTAGCCAAGGTCATACCACTTGAGTGCAATCCACAAATGTCATTGTGTACCTTAGTTAATGCAGTTAGGGCTTCCTCGGTGTTTAGGCAATGCAATAAGGTTCCTTCAATGCTCCTACGATAAAGGGTTTCTCCTAGTATGACAAAGTGGGTTGACTTCTTGACAAAGGCTCGTTTAAGGTTTGGGGTTATATCGGCGAGCAAGGCTCTTATTCTTAAGTAGGTGTAAACGTCATGATACCAGGGATCATCGAGACCAACGAGTTCACACACAAATTCAGACTCTGGTACCTTGAATGTTGGTACAAGAAGTTGCTCTACCAGGAATTCTTGCTTTGTGACTTTGTGCGGGATTTCCAAGAGTGATTCAATTGTCGCCATTATGTCGGCTACTCTGTTGTTTGCTCTGGGTAGCTGTTCAAATGTGATATCAATGAATGACTCTTTGAGGCTCTCAACCAACTTCTTATATGGAGTCATTTTGTCATCATTTGTTTGATATTCATCATTTACTTGATTGATTACGAGCTAAGATTCCCCATATATCTTTAGATCCATGATCTGCCATTGTACTGCAATCCTTAAGCCTATGACGAGAGCCTCATACTCTGCTATCTTATTTGTGCATGGAAATGACAGTTTGTAAGATTTGGGTATGTAGTTTCCTTGGGGAGTTATGAAGAAAATTCATGCCCCTAATTTGTGTTGCATGTAAGATCCATCAAAATACATCTTCCAGTGGTCTGCAACACTTAGGCTAAATATTGATTCGTCTGGGAATTCTGAAACAAGTGGGTTTTCTACTTAAAAAGGAGCCTCTACTAGTTGATCTGCAATTACTTGTCACTTGATAGCCTTTCACTCCACATATTCAGTGTCGTGTTCTGTTAGTATCATGACCCACTTGGTTGTTCGTCATGTGAGAGTAGCTTTAGAGAGTAGGTACTTAAGAGGATCTATCTTTGCAATCAACTTGATTTGGTGAGCCAACATGTAGTGTCTGAATTTTTGTGCTGCAAATACAACTGCTAGACAATCTTTTTCGATAGGAGTATAGTTTAGTTCATTTCCCACCATAGTTCTGCTGATATATTATATTTCTCTCTCTCTTCCATTTTCATCGTGTTGAGCTTATAGAGCACCGAGAGCTTCCATGGTTGTTGAAATGTATAGAATCAGTGGTTTTCCTGGAGTAGGTGGCATTAACATTGGTGGCATAAGTAGATATTCTTTGATTTTACTAAACGCCTGATCACACTTGTCATCCCACTTGTATGTTACTCCCTTGTGGAGTAGATGAGAGTATGGGATATTTTTATCCGCCAGCTGTGCTATGAATGTGCAAATGGATTGGAGCCTGCCTTGTAGACCTCTCAGTTGTTTTAGTGTCCTAAGTGCTTCCATGTCGAGGATCACCTTGACTTTGGCAGGATCCACTTCTATTCCTCTAATTGATACTATATATCCCAGGAGTTTTCCTGATTGCACCCCAAAGATGCATTTCTTGGGGTTAAGGCTAACCTTGTATTTCTCCAATCTATCAAAGATGGCACTTAGAGCTGCTATGTGATCATGTCTTTTCCTTGACTTGGCCAATATATCATCCACATAATCTTCCACAGTTTTATGAATCATTTCATGAAAAATTAGTGTCATGGCCCTTTGATATGTTGCTCCCACATTCTTTAGCCCAAATGGCATCATGTTCCAACAGTAGGTGCCCCATGGACATGTAAATGTTGTCTTATGTTGGTCTTCCTTTGCTATCATAATTTGGTTGTACCCTGAGAATCCATCCATCAGTGATAGCATCTTGTGTTCAGCCATCATGTCCACTATCATATCGATGTTGGGTAGTGGAATTCATCCTTAGGACAGGCTTTGTTTAGGTCTCTAAAATCGGTGCAGATACGGATGCCCCCATTCGGCTTTGAAACTGGCACAAGATTTGACACCCATTCTGGATAATCAATTGGGTGTATAAATCCGGAATCTAGGAACTTCTGCAATTCCACCTTGACTAGCAAGGCTATTTGAGGGTGCATCTTTCTCAACTTCTATCTTATTGGATTTGCCCCTAGGTAGACAGCTAAATGATGAACCATGACTTCTGGATCAAGACCCTACATGTCAACATAATTCCATGTGAAGTTCACCTTTCTTTCTCTTAGGAATGTTGCTAAGAGTTCTTTTTCTTCTGTGAGAAGTGATTCAACACAAAAAGTGATGTGTGGTAAGTCTTATGTGCCCAGGTTGATAGGATTGCACTGTTCTGCTAGGATTGTTGATTTCTCTTGATGAAGTGCAGTGAGGGGGAGATTGAATCCTTCATCCTTCAATGCCTCATAGAGGTTTTCACTGTTGGATGCATCCTTTATTTTTACTATTCTATGGTTAGAGAGTGCCACAGTGTGGTTTTCACTCAATGACCCTAAGCTTATTCTCATTCTTTTGCTTTTGCGACTGAAGGATTCAATCGCCTCCCCGTAATAGGCTTGAGTGTTTAGTGTGATGTCAAATCCAACTTTATGATCTCCACATGGTATTGTATCCCTTAGTCCCATGAATTTTGATATTGCCTCATCATTTTTGAATGTGTCTAGAACCGGTGGTCCTCGTTGGTCGTAATCGATGAGCTGTGGGTAGACTAGGTTTATCTTGTGGGGTTGGTGGTTTGACTCAAAAGATAATGTATTAATCACGAGTAAGGAGGAGTCTTCAAATAACATTGGAAGGCCTATTATGGTTTCCTCATCATCACTACTACTACAGACATCGGTGATATCAAAGGTGAAGTTATCTAATGGCAACTTGTGGATACTGGTAATCGTAGGGCAGATGTTGATAACTAAGGGGGAGTCTTGACTACGTTAACTGGGGGACCATGACCACGTATGGTTATACTTAGAGGGGTACATCTGAGGCCAAGATTCCTCATATGCATTTTAGGAATAATTGGTTCCAATCGACCATCATTGTTCTTTCCAAGACTTCCATTTATGTTATAGCCCATCCCAAGCATCATTTTCAGTCCTTTGCTTCTTTCATCCATAGGAAGGTTCGGCGTGGGCCTTTCATCTTGGTATAGTGGACTTGAAGTGTCTCCTTCATCTACAGTCTCCCGGTTTAGATCTCCCCAACATTGGAATCTAGAGGGGTATGCTTTGAAAGTGTGGATAGGTGTTTCAACTATTTGGGGCTGCCCATGTGACCTAGGAGATTGAGGTAACTCTCCTACAACAAAATCATTCTTCTTCATATTGTAATCTCCACACCCATTGTCTTGGATCATGAGCTTGATGTTGGATATATCGGGGATGGAGGGTGTCTTTGTCACAGAAGTGGAGGCAAGGCTAGATGGATCCACATAGGGAGTGGAGGGTCCTTCATCATTTTTTGGTACTTGGGGAACTTTGTAGAACTTGGCCTCTAGATTCTTGCAATAAGCGAAAGGTTCAGGATCACCTTGAATTGTAATCTCTTCACTTTGGTATGAGAATTTTACACATTGGTGGAATGTTGAGGTGACTGGCTTCATCCCATGGATCCATGGGTGTCCCAAGAGGATATTATAGGGTAAATCAAGGTCGAGGACTTGGCATGTGGTTTCCATAGTAGTTGGCCCTACTTGGATTGGGATTTTGATAGTGTCGTGAGACACTCTTTCTTGGTAATACCTTTATCTTTGTCAATGGAATCTTCAGAGATTCCTAGATTCTTTATGAGTTTTAGTGAACAAATATTGAGGCTTGCACCTCCATCCACCAAGACCCTTTTGACCTTTTTCTTGTGAACTAGGACCTCAAGGTGTAACACACGATTATGAGATGGTTGGGTTGGGAAATCCTGATCGGAGAAGGTGAGGAGATTTGGATTGATGATATTACTGACCGTAGCTTGAAATTGTTCTGTATCAAGGTTGGGAGAGATGGTAGATGAAGCTAATGCTTGCTAAACTATTTCCCTATGGGCAGCTGAGATTTTCAGTAACTGCATGATGGATATCTAAGCGGGGGTTCTCTTTAACTGGTCAAGGCCATTATAACCATTAGGAATGGATTTCGAGGTGGAGGTCTTAGATGGTTGTGATGCCCTGGCAATAATTTCCTTTCCACCACGTGTGGTGACTCCACAATCAATGTTGGCTCATTTGATATTGACAACAGTGACCCATTCATCTAGGGATGCAACGATCTTATCATATATATGTTTTGCATTGGAATACTTTTGTTTCCCTTTATTGTTCCCTTGGTTATTTCCTTGGTTGTTTCCTTGATTATTTCCCTGATTGTGATTGGGATTGGATTCGTGTATATTTTGAGATCTTGATTTCCAACGGGTTGCTTAAAATTTATGATTTTATCCTCAATGAGATCTTGGATGATGTTTTTCAATCGCATGCAATTTATGGTCATATGTCCTTTAATTTTATGAAAATCGCAAAGGATATTTTCATTGTACCATGGTGGTTTTGTCATGGGTTCCACATACTGCATAGAAGTGGAGATTTTGGTGAGGTTCTCTTTAACCAGCTTCTTCATTATAGATTCGATTGACTCCCCAAGGGTCGTGAACTTTCGCTTGGGAGGATACATGTTTCGGGGAGGTGGTCCTCCTTGATTGTTCAAGTTATTGATTTGATTGTTTGGAGGTAGTTGTTGTTGTTCTACCGTATTGGTTTGCACATTGTTATAGTTTTTATTTTGTAGTTGATGATGGGTTTGAATATTTTTCTTGGGAGCATTGATGACAACCTTGGCATTGACCACTCCATTGTTTGTGACATTTATGTTCCTTGACCATGTGTGAGATTTATCGTTATAACCGGTGGATGGGAGGTTATCATGTTGTGCAGGAAACGTAGATGTGCCCCCTCGTGTAGTGAGGGCTCTTTCGATGTTGAGCATCTTTGGGATCAATTTATCATATGTTGTAATACATTGCATTTTTAGATAAAATGCCAAGTTTTCATCCAGATTGGCTATGATAGTGCAAACCTTTTGCTCTTCTAGCAATGTCCACTTGCTCTGGTTGGCCTTGGATTGCCATCTTTGCAAGAAGGAAGTGAATATCTCTCCTTTCCCCTATTCGAGTGCTGACAATTCCTCCAGACTAACATCTGTACCCATGTTGAATGCATAGTTTTTAAGGAATGCGTCCACAATTTCGTGGAATGTTCTGATGCCTATGGGTAGATGAGAGAACCATTCCATGGAGGGACCAACCAGGATCTAAGGGAATAGTCACATTAGGTACGTGTCATCATATGTAACTTCCATGCAATGCACTTGAAACTCCCTGATGTGATTTTCAAGGTTTCCCATCCCATTATATTTGTCAAATTTGGGGATTTCAAATCCCTTTGAGAATGGTACCATTGTAAGACTCCTATCAAAAGGATAGGGGAACAAATTGCCCAACATTCTGGTTTTTTTTCATGACTAAAGGTCCAACACTTGTTGCGAGAGTAGTTTGATTTGCAGTGTTTGATTGACGAGTGGGGTATTGGTGGGGGTTTCTTGCAAGATTTGTTGTGCATTTAAGGCCTGTTGATATGCCTTCATTTGTACCAACAATACTTGTTGTTGGTCCAGTTGTTGTTGTTCCAACAAAGCTTGTTGTTGTTCCCACAAAGCTTGTTATTGTACCAACAAAGCTTTTTTTTGGTCTAGCTGTTGTTGTGCCAACAAATCTTGTTGTTGGTCTAGGTATTGTTGTACCAACAAAGCTTGTTGTTTAGCTTGTCATTGTGCCTGAAAATATTGCAGGGCTTGTTGGTATGCTTGTTGATGAATTGCTTGCAGTTGTGCATGGTACTCTTCTTGCGCCTGTTGAGCCTAGTGTTGGGCTTGAGCTTGAGCTTGTGCTTGTTGGGTTGCTTGTGTCACTTGCGTAGCTTGTGTAGCTTGTTGGGCTTATTGGGCTTGTTGGGCTTGTGCAGATTATGCAACTTGTGCAGCTTGAGCGGCTTGTTGGGCGGCTAATTGTGCTTGCACTTGCTGAGCAACTAGCTGTGAAGCTTGTTGGTTTTGTTGAAGTACCCTTTGGTGTGTGGATTTTTGAACTGCCTGAATCATGGTGATGAATGAGTTCATCATGTTAGCTTTTGGTGGAATCGGCGATGAATTGGGAATGGTGTTGACCATTGTGATGAGCGGAAGGGTCATGTTGGTGATCGGGGTTTGGGTTGTGGATGGTGTGATCGAGATGCTTGGTCCTTGGGAAACCATGCTTTGAGAGATTTGGGGAATGGTGGATGTGTTGACCATTGCAGTTGCTTGAGTGGTTGTCATTTGTTGTTTTGATACTGATTGAATAATGAGGGGGTTTTATGTGATGCTTAGATTTCTTTGATTTGGTAGATTGGTGGCGGGTAGGGGGGGAAGGCCCAACCAAAAGGTGATACGGATATCAGAGGTAATGGAGGGAATGGTGGTGTGTTCCCTTGGAAAAGTGATGATGAGGAAGGATCAATGACTCCCCCTGTCTTGAATAACCCACCCTCTCCTTGCAAAATCATGGGGAGAGAAGTTTGTATATTCATTGGATAGATTGGTGTTGCATGAAATGAGGATGAGTCTGCATGATTATGGAAAGTAAGTGGAAACATACGGGTGTAATGAATTTATCAGGACAGAGTTATCCGGTGTGGTGTTGATATTTATTTCTCTGTTGTTTACAAGGTGATGCTTTTGGATTTTGCGAAGCATGGCACTTCCCTTGTTAAAAACTGGGGGGTTTGAAGCGATTGTTGATATGATTTGGGGAATATCCTGAGTGATGTTTGGGAGTGATATTGGGGGTATGCTCACAAGAGGCCTTTCCATATTGGTACTCATGTCAAAGTCAGAAGGGAGTTTGCCCACTTCTTTTGTTAATGTACGTATATATAGAGAGGGATTAAGTTTCAACATGGCATTGATGATTCTATGATTCTTAGGATTCCAAACCATTTCAGCTATTTCCTCTTGCGTCATTCCCAAGTCATCGTCGATGATGTCCTCTACTTGACCCTCCTCTTGAGGGTTTTTTGATGGCAAAGAGGAGTTATTTGGAGGGTTGCTTGATCCTGTAGGGTTTATTTCGGGAGCCGTTTGACTTAGGTCACTTGAAGTTGATGTTTCCTTAGTGATTTTCATGTTCCTCTTATGTTGTGTTCTTGTTTGAACCATAAAATAGAGATTGTTTGATCTTAATCCTAGGCATAAAAGGAGAAGAACTAGGAAGGTCTAAGGATCAAAAGTGATGATGGGGATGAGATAAATGGAAGATGGATGATGCAGATGAATGAAACTCTTGAAGAACCTTGGGGGAGATGCTAAAAATTTTAGGGCTTGAATTGATTTAATTTTGATTTAAGGATAGTTTGACTAAGTGTGTTAAGTCAAACAAGATGATAATGAACTTGTAAACCCTAGAAGGTTGTGTTACCCTAGAGCAAACTCGTACAAGAGAATGATTTGACTAAGTGTGTTAAGTCAATCAAAGTGATTTTGAACTTGTAAACTTTAGGAATTTGTGTTATCCTAGAGGTAAATTTGCTCAAGAGGATTGATAATTTGACTAAGTGTATTAAGTCAAACAAGGTGATGTTTATTTTTCCTATAAGTTTAGCATGAATGATGTTTTCAAAGTTTTCAAGAGTTTTTTGGTGAAATGGGATTTGATTTTGATGGTTGAGAGATGGGTGAGAGTGATTGATTTTTATCCTAGACTTGACCTAGGTAAAACTCCTTCTTACAAGACCTCAATTTTGAAGAACATGCCATACTTACTAAGTGAGAAAATAAAACCTTTGAAAAATATTGGGATGTTGTTGACAATAAAACTCATACAAGTTAGGGTTGTTCTTTGAAGCTTTCTTGTAGAATTTGTAAACCAATCTTTTTCTAACTTCGAGAAGCCTTTCAAGACTCCCCACACGAACTTTTGGGCTAATATTGTTGAACCTTGGATTTTGGATTTTGATTTTATGGGAAATCATTTGAGAGACCACATGTGTGAGGTCCAATTGTCCTTATCTTTGTTTAATGAGTTCTTTTTATCAAAAACAATTTCTTGATTATGATTTCAAACTAAATGTCTATGCCTCAATTCCTTTTCATTCCACAAGGTTCATTATGTGAAAATCAAGGTTTCAAGAGCATAGTTTCCCAAGAAAAGTGTTTTTGATTCTAATGACATGCACAATCCTAGGCTGAAAAGACAATATTTGTTCGGATTCCCACTTGGATAAATCCAGTTGTGCATATTCAGAGTGGATGACTAGATGCTTGACCACACTGGCTCCCCTCCACGACAAACACTTTTCAGGTCAGCCAAGCATCAGTACCCATGAATCTCCCATGGCATACTTTTCATCTCTACAATAGAACCACATGTATACGTGGGGCGGCTTCAAAAGACATGACCTTTTGCACCAACAAATAGAAAAAGTTTTTGGCTTCTAAACAAAAGTTTGTAGTAAGGGCATCCAGTTTAGGGGGTGCAATGATAAACTCCTTGTGAGAGATCTCCCAACCCTTAGAACAAGGGCTTTACACATCACATAGATACTGGGGGAGAGTTATCATGCACCACTTCCCATTGTCCATGGATTTCACCGTGAACACAAATTTATATAGCAGTTTGGAAGAGCTTGGCTTTAGCCCGTTACCGCTTGAGTCGTTCCCTTGGGGTGAGTAATTTTTCCCACCAAGGCAAGCCCTCTAAGATAAACAAAAATGAGAAAACATATTTTTAGTTCGATCAACCTTTTTTTACAAACAAATGGAGAACACACACAATAGGTTTCACTCACACTTGCAAGATTGATTCAATTTTAATCCCAAAATGAAATGTGGAGGTAATTACTTTACTCAACTTAAGATCACCAAAAGGCCTTTTGATTCTCAAGATTGTCGTGAGGCGTGAGAGAAGCGCATACTTCCTTTTGATGGTATTACTTTGAGAAAGTAACAAAACAAAATAACACTTGTTCATTTTAAGTCCACAAAGCAAGGGTGAATTCTTTTTATAGCACCAAATCAAATGTGGGATTTTCCTTGTTCAATTGTTAATCCTTAAAAAAAATTTATTAAGTTGTTCTAAAGTTATTTTTAATCCCTTTGTTTGCAAAATTTGAAAGAAAATTTGTATTGTTCTTTTTAGAACCTAAAAGAAATATAGTATTCCCTAAAGCATGAAAGATAAAAAATTCTTTAAGAGAGATTGATAATTCTCTAAGAGTGTTAAACAACACTAAAGTGTTTAAAAACACTTGGTATAAGGTGAGAATGATGTCATAATGTAGACTTCCTCTACGTCTTCCTCCTTCCCCTAAACTGCAAAGTGATTAAAACCAGAAGATACAGAGACAACAAATAGGTTAGAAGCTCAAAAAGCTGAAAACAAAAAGGCACATGTCAAAAAAAAATCAAATTTGAACTTTTTACTGTCACCCAGCCGCGCAGTTAGCAAATGTGGCGGAGTTTAGAAACTCTAGTGGTGCAATATAGCACTGTAGATGACTGAGAGTGGTGCTCTACAATAGGACATAGAGCATGATTGCGACGCTATTTAGCCCAGTGGTGCAGTTTGGAATTTAGAAACCAGTGGTCGAGTTTGAAATTTTGAATTTTTTGGGCGGGAAGACTCTAGCGGCAGAGTTTGGAGTTTAGGAGTGGTTCGATATAGCGCCGCTTGACTGATAGCGGTGTCGTTTGGTGCCATTGGACTGTGAGCGATTCAGTTTCTTGTGAGCTGAAGAAATGCACAAAAAAAGCATAGAATTTCTTGAAAAAACATGATTGAATCTTGAGATTTTCCCTCCTTCTAGCGCCAAAATGTGAACCCCAATCCTATACCTACACAAACATGGAAAACAAGCACATTATTAGATTGAAATGCAAGTTAATACAAGGATTCCCCATGAAATTAGATTGAAACATTAACATAGGAAGAAAATGAAGAACAATAAAAATCAAAGTAAATGAATCCTATTTTAATGAATAAACTATCAATCCCATGGGGGAATTGGTGCCAATTATGTGTAGAAATTGGCCCTTTCCCAACTCCTTTGTAAGCTTTGATGATTTGATCCACTTGATAGTGAAGAACAATGATGAACTCTTTGAGAAAACCTGCAATAGCCTAGCTATGGTGATGGAAAATGCTCAAGAAATGATATGAAATTGCTCTAATGTGAAGATAATAACTTTGCATTCAAATTGTGGATCATCAATGATAGGAAGAGTCTCTCATTTATAGATTTCAAATTGGAAGAATGAGCAAGATTTGAGCAATGTGGGATTATTCAACATCCAATGGCCAAGTGCCACTTGTCAAGATGTGAATGGGTGAAGGTTGTGCACATTTTGATGAAAGTGCCAATAAATGATATTAGGTGGAATTTGAAATTAGTGAAATGACTTGTTGGAGAGGGAAGAAAATGGAGTTATGGCCACTTGGCTCAAGGAAAAAGGACTTGTAAGGTGAAATAAATGCCTTGTTGGAAGGACTAAGTCCACTTGGATTTGAATTCAAATTTGAGGTAATATTCTCCTTTTATGCCATGTTGAGAGAAAATAGAGATTTAATAAATGAATTAAATCTATTTTCATGTGCAAGTGGTAAAAGCTAGAAGATGGGACATGTTTTTAGATTTAAACTAATCAAAGATTAATTAATGTAATGAGGAATTAGGAGATGTGACAATTTAGACTTAAATTTATGAATTGATTTAAATCAAATTGAGAGGAAGGGTTTAATTAAATAAATGTTTTGATTTATTTAACTAAAGGGGATAATGTTAGATTAAATCAAATAAGGTTTAATTTATTTAATTTAATAAGAGGAATTTAGAGTTTTAATTTAAATAAAATGAATTATTTGAAATTAAAGAGAGATATGAGGGTTAATTAAATTAAATTGATTAATTTAATCAACAGGGGAGAATGACTTAATTAGATAAATAATAATTTATTTAATTAATGGATGAAGAGTGACGATAAGCTGAGAGTATGATTTAAGATGAAACGATGTTAGTAATCAAGATCAAGTGCGTCGGTCAATTTTCCATGTCTACAATAACCAACAGGGATGATGGTATCCTTCCATCACATTTAATCCCAAGCCCCTGACATAGCATGTAATATGTATACCTAAAGTAGTTAGAAAACTCTTCACAATCCAAGGGTTCGACCTCCTTGATTGCAAATGTGGAACCCTTTTCTCACCTGTATTTAGGTAATTCACCTTTTATGTACCCAACCCTATGAGCATTATAATGTTTCTGCAAATTCTCCATGCTGATTTTCTCATTAGCGTCAGGGTTCATGTTAAAAAATTCTATGACTTTGCTCCTCTTTATCTCCAAGAGGTTTTTACCAGACGTGTCAGTAATTATCCTATTGACATCATCATACCTGTCTGCAAGTTGCAACACTAAGTCCACTTCCACAAAAATGTTCAGGACAACCAACTTTCCTAGGTCATATCCCCAAACATTCTGGCCAGGGTGTGCAACATCCCTCCTTGTAAAATCATTCACGAATAGCTCCCATCCTGACTCCGACACAACAATATCACCAATCTCTGCCACAAGGTCTTTAAAATTTGAGGTTAATACCTCATCTCCTATGGCCTTTATGTCGCTTGCCTTGACGTCTGGAGGCTAAAATTTGTCCATAAAACAGACATAACTCTTTGGTTGCCCTTTCTTCCTATCAAGGCCTTCAAATTCTTGTGTTGTTTCTTGATAGACCTATTGCCTCTTCCTCTTTGGTACAGGTTTAGAAGTTGATGACTCGCGTGGCTTGCTCATCCTTTCCTTAAACTAGGGTTTTCTTTTCAATTACAATTTCAAACTAGGTGTCGAATTGGCGATATAAATTTCACAATTACAATTGCAGAGTAATATTAACTTTCCAATATCACCCTAACCCAAAGTACACACCAATTCATATAATATTGAAAACCCTACTTTCACCCTATCGTATGATTACAGAAATACAAGACACAGAAACAATTTTGCAAGAGAATAAAATTTTCAATATTCAACAGAGACTTACCTAGGAAACAACTTCTGCAACCTTCCTCTGCTTGCATCTTCGCCTCATCACTACCTCTCTTAGCTTCTTGTAGGTAGGGCAGAAAAATGAAAACAAAACCCTTATACAATTACTTGGCTCAGTACAAGCACCATTAATGGCACAAGGAAGCTCGCACGAGTGAAAATACCCACTCTGTCAGTTGCTCATTTTTGTTTGAATACACACCATTGATTTATGGGCTTTAAAACTTGATCTTGCAATTCAACCATCTTCACCACCTCATAATGTCCTTTCAACGACTTGATATGTATTAGGCGATGAGCAAGGTGAATGCTATGTGTCACCATTTTAGATATGGCATCGGGAATCTCTGCTCCTAAGCCCACTTTAAGACTTCAACCAGCGATAGTGGGGAGGCCAACAATGAGATACAATCCATTGATCTTTGATAGAAGGATCATGGCCATTGATTTTACCTTTTATTGCTCATCACTTGATAACCTTCCATGGCCAATGTGAATCGGCAAAGCATTATATCTCAGCGATGGAAAATGACTTACACATCGATGGTCGTAGGTTTTGCTTCAAACTACACAAGACAATTGGTGATAGTTAGAGAGGTGGCGATGGGTCAAAATTTTGACTACATCGCTCATCGGATGTTACCTTCCCATAGAGACAAATGAACATGCGAGGGACTATAGGTGGCCGATCGGAAGGAAAAGAAAAGACATCACTCATCGTGGGCTACACAAGGAAATTTGAAAGCCAACAAGCGATGGGAAATGCACAACTCAAAACCTAACTTAAGAAGCACTTAGAGCACATGCACCAAAGGTTATTTTAAGAGGGACCACCTAGTCACGGTGGGAAGAAAATGAAGGGGTCGATGAAACCACGAGACTTAAGGCCATGAAGGATTAAGAAAAGACTGGGAAATAGATACAATCGGTCGACTCAAAAATAGAAGCCCAGAGACCAAACAAGGGTGCGAACATGAATAACTTGTAAAACCTCAACCCTAGGGCAATTACTATCAAGGTTTAGTCACAAAAATTAGTGGAACCAGGAAAATTTCAGGGGTTCCACCAAGTACTTTTACAATTGACTAGCTAGGTTTTATATCACAAATCAATCAACCGAATCATCAAAACATGAATCCTCCAACAAGAACATCACAATCTAACAACAATATAACTAAACCTATTAGTATACTCCCTTAGGGGATCCAATCGAGTTAGTGCTAAACGAGCTAATCCAATCAAATTTTATCAATCTTCCAAAGTCACAAGGTTATTATGAACCTTAATTCAAACCATTTTGGTATAAAAAAAATATTTTTATGAATACCATAGAAAAAAGGACATATAATGTTGAATTGCATAAAACTGAAGGATCTCATACAAGTCCTTATTGACCAAGGTACAATCAATGTTGAAGGTCGTCTTCAATATTTATCCAAAATTAATCACACTAACAATGTCTCTACCTCACATAATGAGAAAGTCAACATATATCAAGATGCTTTTCTGAAGCATGATCAAAATTATCCATTTGTGTCTAGGAATGAACCATCCCATGACACATATACACCATGTGAATTCATGATAATACACATTGAAGAAGCTTGCCCACAAAAAGTCTTCCATCTCTAATTCCAATCCATCATCTTCAAGTCATTCACAATCTCAATCCATACCATCCCCATCAAGCAACCCATTGCACAATGGCATCTTTTTGTATTCTCTCCAAGGACTATCACCAATAGATACATGTCAAGACAATCAAAATTTAAATGTAAATCCAATTGTCAATCAAGAAATCCTTAACCAAATGTTATCATGCATCAAATACCCTCTCATGCCTAATGTAGAAAATCTAAGTTAAATGCTATTACCAACAAACCATCATTTTGAAGGTATCCAAAAGTCCTTTACAAATAATCCATTCTTTGAACTTGATCCATATCAAGAACATGATCCAAAGTATAACGAATATTGCTCTAAAATGAGTCAAGATCAAGAATCCATCTCTCCAAAATACTACAATGATCTAATCAGTATTTTTCAGTCCATAAAGGATTTGACAAAAGATGACCATATTCGTACATCAATAACTCCTACTTCTACCCAGAGATACTTGCTTCCCCTGGACACATAGATGGTCTTCCACTCTAGACATATTTGCAAATGATCAAGCTATAACTGAATTTACAGGACTTCATGGTGACATTTTAGAAAATAATCATGAAGGAGGTTTTTATATCAACTTTGAGACACCAACATCTTTTGAAGAACAATCGAAATCCAATATCCCTCAAACTCAAGTTGAATATATTGATCAGGAAGCTATCCTGCATATTGATGAAACACCTATAACTTATAAACTTGGATCAATTGCCTTTGTCAAAGTGAGTCCTCCTACCAATGAAGAGACTACTACCCTTGAAGGATCCCAAAAGTGCAAAGAAAGATTAGCACCTTGTTTCCAAGATAAATCATATTCAGTTGCAAATAAAAAATTTCAACAAATGCATTATCAAGGAAAAGTATTAGGCCTACATGAATAGGGTATTCTTGAACCAGTGTAGTTCCTTAACAATCCTAAGCATCAAGGTATTGGTTATTCAACAATCAAGGAATGTAACCATGTTCGTGATATATCTATAATACTAGGGGCAAATTTATCTAATGCAAACATCAATATGGGAGTCATGAAGAGTCCTTATAATGAAATTATTTCCAACACTTTAACCATCCATATCATGAATCATTGTCCTCACATATTTCCACCTACTAATTGGTACCAACAAGAAGAAAAACCTTACAGAGAAAGAGATCATGCCATTAAAGCTAACAAAACAAAATTAAAAATGGACAAATGAATTAAAATAGATGGAAGAATAAAAATAAAGCAAATAATCCATATCAAACTCCATTATTCAATGAAACTATGGGGAAAAATCAAAAAGAAACTTCCATCCATCAAAGGTGTGCACTAATGCAAAATAAGGCTTCAACATCGACATACAAAGGATATACAAAATTTGGTCCTAAATCCACTCAAAATTCCATATCCACATTTCATTGCTCATCATCCCAAGTTTGGAGAATCAAAGATCCACTATCCAAACTATCAACTAATCCATCCTTATCTCATATCCCTCATGGAAATCCACCTTCTAGCTTGAAACCAAGAATATCCAAATCTCGCATTAACCATGTCTTGGTAACAACTCTTTATCATAATGAATCTAAGGACACTCTATCACAATGACCACATCTAGATAAGGCTAACTCCGATATCGATAAAGATCAAAAAACTATTCAAGGGTTATATACAAGCACATGTATTTGGAGAAGCAACTCCTCCAGTCAAGACACTATTGGAACATCATGAAAATAACATCTACATCAACACAACCATGTGGTTCAACATAATCAACAATCATTTACAGATTACAAAATAAAAAAGAATAGTAAAGAGAAAATTTGTCCTCTAGTGAAAACCACTTCGGTGGCGCTTTGGGAAAGTACCTTGATGAAAACCTCGCAAATAGGTGTCATGTGTAGAATCGAGCATCTACGTGCATCATTCCATGTGGAAGCATCTTATCTCATCCATAATAAATCTAGCATATTATCCCTTCCATCTATAATAAATCCACAATCCATCTAATCCATTTTTATCCATCTTCTTAATACATCTTGATCTTGATAAAGACTAGGGGTATTCTTCAAGCTTGTTTTTGGTAAAATCTTGACATGGTCATTTCCGTTGATCATATTCTATCTATTTCCACACAATCGTGTGCATCTAGCAATATACAAACAATCATGCTTTATCCAAACCTATTATCTTATCACAAGGTAGTCCTTGGCATCCTTCATATATCATCTTATTATACATCCACTTATAGCATTCCATACATTGCTAGATAATAGGGGTGGGAACTTACATCTTGATTCAGAATAAATCCTTATATATGTCTTCTAGCTCATGTCGTGATCTAGATATCATCCAAAAAATCTAAAAAAACCATCCAAATAATGTCAAAAAAATTTTTAAAAAAAATGTTGAAAACCCAAAACATCCAAATAATGAAAAAAATTCCAAAAACATTCAAATAGCCCATAATACCAAAAAAAAATCAAATTTTTTTAAAAGAACAAAAACAACCTCAAAACATTTGAAAACGTTATCCAAAAAAATAAAGACACGTCACCAATCATTCATCTGTAATAAAAATTCCATCCATAATAAACCTATCGTCACCCTCATCTTTGACAGAGCAAATATAGTAATCATCGAAACACAAATGTTAAATTGCTACCATTGATCATTGTCAAAATATATCAATTAGATTTCATATCAACAACCTAAAAACATTTAAATCAACATCCAATGACTGTCTTAATGGATATATCTTTCCTACAATAGGCATCATTTTGGATATCAACTAAAACAACTCTATTTGGCCAAAGATATGATGGCATTGATGTATTTTGTTAGTCAATCTTTCTTTTGGTTTTATCTTTTGTCTCATTTCATCGCTCACTCGAAGCCACCTTCATCTTCAATATCTTGGTGTGTTTAGAGGGGTACGTAATGGGGCATAGTCATTTCTTTCGTCTGTTATGTTTGTGGGATGTTCTCGTAATATGACCTTGGTGAATACTTGCCTTGTGTGTGTAGAGATGGTTTCAAGCAATAAAACAACTTTTGTATATCCAGTTCTTTATACCTTTTATGTATTGGTCTGCTTACTTTGATGGCTTCATTCTCTTGTATAATAAAACAAGGTTTTTATATGTCAGGTATGAACAAGGATACTCCTATCTATTTGCAAATTCAAAGTCCATGCAATAGATATAATGTCACCCTAGTTCTTTATACCTTGGTGCATAGTATCTATTTGCTATATCAAAATAAGGGTTTCTCTACATCATTTACCATAACCTAAAGAAAAAAAAAAATCATATATCCTATCTCATCACATATCCAATAAAATATTGAAAACCATCTAATAATCATAGATTTATTGGTACTTAATCAACACTACATTCCATTATGTTCTACCTATCAAAATAAGGGTTGCTCTACATTATTTAGCATAACCTAAAGCAAAATCAAAATCATATATCCTATCTCATCACATATCCAATAAAATATTGAAAACCATCTAATAATCATAGATTTATTGGTACTTAATCAACACTACATTCCATTCTATTCTACCTATCTAATCATCCATTCTTCTATTTTACTCATCATACTAACATTTTTATCCAAGTATTATAACATACTCAAAAATATCCATCACATCCTACATCCATAAACCATCAATAGCATCCCATATCATCCATCCTACATGATCATCATATATCATATCAAAATACAAAAAAGAACCATGTCCATACATCATGATATGTATCATGCATACTACATGCACACATTATTAGCAGTAGCATCATACATTATCATCACATCACGTAAAAATGAAGTATCAAAATCATACATCCATATATCATGTGCATCCATAATCAATGCATCACATAACACCATAATCATAGCTGCATCCAAAAATCTCATCTCATATATATCATCAAATTAATGAATGTCATGATAAAAATTCCAATACATCAAATGTGTGATACAATATATACATAAAAAATATATTTACAAAAGGATCTCCACAACCAACGAATGTATATACATCAAATATTTTCCTACATCATAAATTTGTAGATCAAGAATATTTGTATAATGTAGTCTATATTGAACTCCCCCTCTCAAACTGATCAAGAGGAGGTTGAGGAGGAGGATTCATCTATTGTGTAGGAGGGATTTGCTACTACTAAGCCCTCTATGAACCTTGAGGCTAGTGTCCCTATCCCTATGATGGCCTACCCACTGAACCTCCATCTGATCCTCTTAGACCAACTATGCTCCTAGACAAGACCCTGGGTTGCAACCTGTGTGCTAGGACAACTATGTCATATAATGTCATGTAGTATGTCACCTCGATCTAAAGAAGTCGAATAGCTTGCATGTGTTGCACTAGAAAAATCACCTCACCCTACCTAGCAGCCTTTAGTTATTGTATGTGTCCCCTCTCCTAATCTCGCTCAGTGGTCATTTGAGCAAGTTGAGCCTCTAAATTTTTTCAATGAAAAATCTTTTCCTCCCTCTCCTAAGCTCTCTAGTCCCACTCAATCCTCACCTAGTCATGCTCAATGGTGTGTTGATCTAGTTTTACTATCAAACCATATTTATTAGCTTTATAACCATCTGATGCAAGATAGGGGTGAGTTGATGGTCACAAGACTACTGGGGCCCTTTAGTTTATTCCTTATTTGCTTCTCAAAGCAACTCTTAACCTAGTGTTACTAGGCCTTCACATGAGGTTTTCAGGGCATAACTCACACACTAGGACATAAACCCACTCACCAAAGCACACACACATATCCCTTACCATGAAAAACCACATATCAAAATATTGGACAAGGTTGTTTCAGACCAACCATGTGAACCTTGACTACTACCAGCCAAATTAGGCCTTTTATTCCAAAGCAACCACCCTTCAAATTTCCTTCCAATATGAAATAACACCTTGGAAAAGTGTATTCTATGTCCAGACATAGGATTCAATGGCTTTTAAGGCCTGATTGCAAAATAGTTTGATTCTACACTTGCTATACCACTCAACTTGCCAAAACAATGAAGGAAATGATGCCACAGTCACCTAGGGCATCACTTAGACCCCCACAAACCAACTCCCCTTGCCCTGAATCCTTTTCATCATTTAAAACAGACCTACATGTACCATTCCAATAAGATTTAGATATTTCCTATGGTGGAATGGCATTTTATTTCATTTTTTCTCTTCAAACCCTAGTTACCCCAACCAGACAGGATACCTACTGTAATTTGATGATAACTCGCTTCATAAATTGAACTAAATGCTTAGACCAAGTGCATATGATAGGTTTTTCAATCCTCTATCAAATCATGCATTCAATTCTTCAATTTGAATCTGTGCAGAGCCGTACTATTGCAATAAATAGTGAATTATAGAATTTTAAGCATAAAAACAAGGCAAAATAATATCCAAAAACACTTCAAATCATCAAGAACTTATTGTTTAAGGTTTTTGAGTACATTTCAAGCCTTTTCCAAGGATTCCCAATGGTCACAACCACCATTTGAGTTGGTTTACTATTCACCTTCCCAAAATTGCATTTTCTTACAAAAATTGCTTACAATATTTTGACAACTTTTCAAAAACACAAAAAGACTTAACACACCGACCTAGTCTTGATTTGAACCTTACAAATGCTCTTAAAAGACCTTATTCATATCAACATATGACTCCCCTAGAAACCTAGGGCTCAAATTGACAACTAAGAACCAAAATTTTAGGTTGGTACTCTTGCACCATACACCCGAAGAGGAGAAATTTCATCCTCCTGATGAAAAGAGGTCTGGAATAGTAACTCCATGTTGTGCAATGTCTTCTTCAAAAATCCAAGTTGCATCTTCTTCAGGTAATCCAAGCCATTTGACCAAATTTTCTTTATACACCTTCCTTCTTGTCCTTTTCACCTCCCTTGAATCCAAGATAGCTTCAAGCTGCATAGGTTGAGTAGGTGGAAGATCTTTAACCCAATCCTCATCATCATTCTCAGGTTCACCTACTTCTTCTCCTGCAAAAATAGATCCCTTGAAGGGGTATAGGTCAACTACATTGAAAATAGGTGATATGGAAACTCCTTGTGGGAGTTCAATTTCATATGCATTGTTTCCATATTTATGGACCACCTTGCAAGGTCCTTTATTCTTCATCATCAACTTTGTATACTTCCCCTTGGTTAGCCTCCCCTTTCTCAGATGTGCCAATACTAGATCTCCCACCCTAAATTGTACATATTTCCTCTTCAAGTCTGATTTCTTCTTGTACTTGTCCACATTCTTCTCAAGTGTCTCCTTCACTTGTTTGTGTATGTCATGCATAGTTATTGCAAAATCCTCTCCTTGAGCATTCCTTTTGTTCACCCCACTCAAATCTCTTAACTCATAGACACCCCTTGGGTGCATTCCATAGAAAACTTAAAATGGACTCTTACCAATACTTCGATTGAATGAGTCATTATATGCATACTCTGTCTATGGAAAAGTCATATCCCATGACTAATTGTGTTCCTTGTTCAGGCATCTCAATAAATTCCCCAAAGACCTATTAACAACCTCAGTTTTCCCATCTATCTGAGGATGGTAGGAAAAACTATAGGTTAAATTAGTTCCCAATTTCCTCCATAATGTTCTCCAAAAATGGCCTATGGACTTTGCATCTCTATCAGACACTATTGGCAGTGTCAACCCATGGATTCTTACAATCTCTTTAAAGAACAAACTTGCAATATGGGAGGCATCATTAGTTGTTTTTCATGCAATGAAGTGTGCCATCTTACTAAACCTATCTACCACAACATATATGATGTCATATCCCTTTAAGGTCCTTGGCAGACCTAAGACAAAATCCATACTTATTACTTCCCATGGCCTATTTGGTATGGGAAAAAATTGATACAAGCCTGTATTTGAGCTTGTCCCTTTGGCTCTTTGACATATGATGCATCCCTCTACAAACCTTTTCACATCCAAATGCATCTTGGGCCAATAATAAAATCTTCTAACCCGATCCAAAGTCTTATCACAACCAAAATTCCCTCATAAGCTCCCATTATTTTTTTCTCTAATCAAATTCTCCCTCATGGAGCACCTTGGTATACACAATTGAGCCCCCTAAAGAGTAGCCCATCTTGCAACACAAAATCTACATACTCCTTGTGAAATGATCCCTGAGATTGCTCACAGACAGTAATGCATCATGGAAGTCTTCATCCTTTTGATACATACCTCTTAATGAATCTACACCCACACTTTGGAGTTGCACCTCTTGTACTAGCACTTCCCTCCTACTCAAAGCATCTACCACTTTATTGGCTTGTCCCTTCTTTTGTTTTATGGTGAATGTGTAAGCCTGTAGGTACTCAACCCATTTCATGTGCCTATGGATTAGTTTTTCTTGACTATTCAGGTAACTTAGAGCATGATTGTATGTGAACACCACAAACTCCTTAGGTAGCAGATAGTGCCTCCATTTTTTGAGTGCGTGTACCATAACATATAGTTCTAGATCATAGAATGAATACTTTTCTTAGCCTCATTCAATTTTTCACCAAAAAATGCAATAGGTTTTCCTTCCTGACTTAATACTACCCCTATGGAAAAACCACTAGCATCACATTCAATTATAGATACTTTGTCAAAATAAAGAAGTGTGAGAATGGGTTGTTGTGCTACCTTTGTTTTGAGGTACTCAAAGCTTTGATCAGCCTCCTTTGTCCATTGGAATCTGCCTTTCTTTTCCCCCTTAATGGTATCTATCATAGGTGCAACAATGTGACTAAAAATCCTTATAATAAACTTTCAGTAGAAACTTGCTAGCCCATGGAAGCTCCTAACTTCCCCAACTGTTCTAGATGTAGGCCAGCTGAGAATGGCCTCAACCTTCTTTGGATCCATCTTCAAGTTCGCTCCTGAGATCACAAAGCCTAAATACACAATTTCTTGCTTCATCCACTCACACTTCTTGAGGTTGATCAACAACTTTTCCTCATGCAACTTTCCCAAAACTTTGTCCAATTGTTCTAAGTGGTCTTCTCTTGTCTTACTGAATATCAAGATGTCATCTAGATACACTACTACAAACTTTTTGATGAAATCCTTTAGAACCTCATTCATGAGTCCCATGAATGTACTAATAGAATTAGATAGCCCAAAGGGCATCACCAACCATTCATAAAGGCCCTCATTGGTTTTAAAAGCTGTATTCCACTCATCACCCTCTATGATCCTTAATTGGTGATAGCCACTTTTCAAATCTATTTTGGAAAAATAACATTCCCTTGACAAACTATCCATGAGGTCTTCCATTTGGGGTATAGGGAATCTATATCTAATGGTTATCTTATTAATATCCCTTGAATTAGTGCAAACTCTCCATTCTCCATATTTTTTGGTGCCAAGACAGTTGGCACAACACATGGACTGAGGCTCTTTCTCACCAAACCCTTATCTAGTAGTTCTTGCACCTAATTTTTGATCTCCTCATTTTGTTGAGGTGTCATTTTATATGCTACTTTATTAGGTAAACTTGCACCAGGGATCAAGTCAATATGGTGGCTTACATCACGGACTGGAGGTAATGAACTTGGCAACTCTTTCACAACAATGTTTTCATACTTGTCCAGTAGGGTTTGTACTTCACTTGGAACTTCTTCTATGTCATCTACTATTGCATCAAAAATTGGTTTCTCACAATGGCATATCCACATTCCTCCTCTTCAAGCCTCTTCAAAAACTCATTTTCCTTCACTACCATGACACTAGGTCCTTCATGGACTACACCCTCATCTTCTTTCAAAGGTGTAAGGGTGTAAGATACCCCATCCTTATCAATGAAATAGATGTTCTTCTCTCCATCATGTTGGGCCTTCCTATCAAATTACCAAGGCTTGCCAAAAAGGAGGTGGCACACATCCATAGGGATGATGTCACATAGAATTTTGTCTTTGTATGGGCCTATATTAAACTCCACCCATGACTGCTCACTCACAAGCACCTGCTAGCCCTTATTGAGCCAAGACACCTTGTATGGTGTAGGGTGAGGAATCCTTTTGAGTTTCAAATTTTCTACCATTTCCAATGAAACAAGATTATCAGTAGATTTGGAATCCACTACTACTTTACATATCTTACCTTGTGTCTTGCATGTAGTTCTAAACAAATCCTTCCTTTGTGGTGTCTCCTTGGTAGTTGGGACCTTGATTAATGTCCTCCTCATGAGAAAATCCTGTCCCACTTTTGGACCTGGATGTAATGAGGGTGAGTTTACACTTTCTCCATCTTCCTTCCGAATAATTTGTGTCCTCCTTTCCCCTCCATGTGAGCTTGTGCTTGGTTTTTCAGGGCATCTCCAAGCAGGGTGACCAATTTGGTCACATTGATAACACTTCCTAGAGAAGGTATTGGATCCTCTCCCTTGGTTACCAAACCTACCTCTAGTGTTTGATCTCCTCCCTCTAAATCCTCCTCTTAGTTCACTAGTTTGTTCTTGTTTCCCACTAGATTCACCTTGTTGCCTTTGGGACTATGATCTACCTCCTCCAAAGTTACCTCTTCCTCTATTACTCTTTCCTCTACCTTTGTCCTGCTGCTCTTGCTTCCTTCTGATTTTCTCCTCAGCCCTTGTAGCCAATTGAAAACAATCCTCAACACTTCTAGGGGTGGTTAGGCTCAAATCATCTTGAATACTAAGCCTCAAACCATTCATATACCTTGAAATTTTCTCCACTTCATCCTCACGGTGACCTGCTCTCATACTCAACTTGTGGAATTCTTTTGTATATGTCATCACATCCATCTCTTTTTGCTTCAAGTTCTACAATCTCCTAAAAATTAGAATCTCATAACCACCCGGTAGGAATTGGGCTCTCACCTTTGATACCATTCTACCCCAAGAGTTAATTTTGGCCTTTCCTTTCCTTAGCCTTTCTAATTGAATGTAATTCCACCATGTTAATGCTGGTCCCTTTAGTTTAGTCTTAGCCAATTTCACTTTTTGATTCTCTGGGGTTTCCTTGTATTCAATGAAATTATCAAGGGAATCTATCCAATCTTGTACCTCCTCACTATTCATTTTTCCACTATACATTGGAAAGTCCATCTTGATGTCTAAATTGTCTCCTTTGACAACCTGGAGCACTTTCATGAACTTTCTCTCCTCTGGACCCAACTCTTCTCCTTGGGCTCCACTTTGAGGGGCTTCACTCTCACCCCCATTTTCTTCTTCCTCTTCATCACTTTCCTCAATAGTGACCCTATTCCTTATTTGGTTTTCTTGTAGTGTTTCTATCTTGGCCATCATACCATCTTGATTCTCTTTTACTGTCCTCACTTCTCTTGTGAGTACTGAATTCCCTTTAGGAGGCATTTTACCCTCTTTTCTACACAACCACTTTCTTTAAATTTGGTTCCACACACAACTCTCCCAATCAGAACCTAAGCTCTGATACCACTTTGATGAAAGACAAGGGTGAATTGATGGTCACAAGACTACTGGAGCCCTTTAGTTTATTCCTTCTTTGCTTCTTAAAGAAACTCTTAACGTAGTGTTACTAGGACTTCACATGAGGTTTTTAGGGCATAACTCACACACCAGGCCATAAACCCACTCACCAAATCACACACACATATCCATTACCATGAAAAACCACATATAAAAATATTGGACAAAGTTGTTTCAGACCAACCATGTGAACCTTGACTGCTACTGGCCAAATTAGGCCTTTTATTCCAAATCAACCACCCTTTAAATGTCTTACCAATACAAAATAACACCTTAGAAAGGTGTATTCTATGTAAAAAATAGGATTCAATGGGTTTTAGGGCTTGATTGAAAAATAGTTTGATTCTACACTTGATATACCACTCAACTTGCCAAAACAATGAAGGAAATGATGCCACAATCACCTATGGCATCACTTAGACCCCCACAAACCAACTCCCCCTGCCGTGAATCCTTTTCATCATTGTAAATAGACCTGCATCTACCATTCCACTGAGATTCAAATATTTCCTACAGTGGAATGACATTTTATTTTATTTTTTTCTCTTCAAACCGTAGTTACCCTAACCAGACAAGGTACCTATTATAATTTGATGATAACTCGCTTCAGAAATTAAACTAAATTCTCATACCAAGTTCATATGATAGGTTTCTCAATCCTCTATCAAACCATGCATTCAATTCTTCAATTTGAATCTGTACAAATCCGTACTATTGCATTAAACGGTGAATTATAAAATTTTAAGCATAAAAACAGGGCAAAATGATGTCCAAAAACACTTCAAATCATAAGAAATTATTCTTCAAGGTCTGTGATTATATTTCAAGCCTTTTCTAAGGATTCCCAATGGTCACAACCACCATTTTATTTGGTTGACTATTCACCTTCCCAAAATTGCATTTTCTTGCAAAAATTGCTTACAATATTTTAACAACTCTTCAAAAACACAAAAAGACTTAATACACCGACCTAGTCTTGATTTGAACCTTAAAATGGTATCAAAAGACCTTATTCATATCAAAATATGACTCCCATAGACACCTAGGACTCAAATTGACAACTGAGAACCAAAATTTTAGGTTGGTGCTCCTGCACCACCATCTCGCTCATGTCGTGCCTAGTCTCACTCTTGTAGAGCAACCCAAAGCCTTTGTTTATCGGGATCCACCTATATTATTCTAAAAATCTCTATGGGTGTAATAGATGTAACAACTCCAATGATAGGTGCCTATCCTTAGCCTTTATCCTTGGCCACAAAAATCTCAGCCTCTACTCTCTATCTCTATCTTTGTACTCTCCTTGTCTTAGCCTCACGACACCTCCAGCCTCCAATAGCCCCACCATCAAGGTGGATGAATCTCAATGGCCTCCTAGGAATCTACCAGGCATCATAATCAGGAGTGGTCCTTGGGTCATCCTGGCCATCGACCCAAATCCACTAAAACTGTGCAAGCTGACCAAACTTCATGATAGCTATTTGCAGGGAAGGCATAGGTACTTACTCTCCAATCTATTGGGTAGTCTGAGAAAAATTGCATGGTAGTCATTTACGGGAACATCCTAAGTCTCCCTAAACTATCACCAAACCATGAATGAAATATTTCACTCTAAGATGTACTTTATTTGACCAATGAGCCACCTGGTCTATCTACAATATTGAAAGTTCTCTCCATCGTCACCCTAGGCCTAGATCCTAAGCCATGGCCTCTACCTCAACTCTAGCATCTCATCTATCAAATGCCTCTAGTAATCCAAGTCACCCAGCTTGTGATGAGGGAGCACGGTGTTGTATCGATAAACCAATGGGTAGTTTGGCTCCTGAACTTCCTCCCCTATCGTCCTAAGCACAATAATGTGCTCCCAAGCATAGATGTGCAAGAGAGTAACCCTTGTTGATAGACTAGTGGTAGACCTATAGAACACCTAATGCATATTATGTTATATAAATGGGCTAAGATACAAGGTCCCCAAGAAAATGCATGGCCCTCCTCCATGATTAGCTCAAGGACTTGGCCCCATCCAACAATAAATCTCCTCAATCTCTTACCAAGCATAATATGTCCATAGATCAATCCAACTACAATGATGATAGCATCACTTACTCAACTAATATAGTGACCTAGAGGTCGATATAAATATTGTCTATCTCCATCTCATTTTCTCCCATCACCCTCTCAAGAGCCTTTGCACCATGATCCACATCATATACTACTAGATCTCCATGAAGAAGGACTCACAATATATGCCACACATCCTCAAGGGTGATGGTAGCCTCCCCAATTGGTAGCAAGAAAGATGTCTTAGGTCACCATCTCTCAACCAAGGATGTCATGAAGGCTTAGTGAGCCCTAATCTATGGCATGTAAGCAATGTAATATAGGCCCACAACTCCAAGGAACTCCACCTTGACCTCTTTGAAGTGCACCATCTTGTCCAGAACCTGAGGATGTTGCTCCCACAATAGAATAGACTATATTATAGCCTACAAGCATAGTGCCCATGATCTCAATTTTGTTAAAATTTGCAAAAAAAATATAAGTTTGATTAAGCCTAAAGCAAAAGAAAGTTTATTCAAAAGTTTCACTTTATGATAGTCATAAGTGAGTTTTTTTTCAAAAGTGTCACTTTATGATAGTCATAAGCGAGATTTTTTTCAAAAGTGTCACTTTATCAAAACAAAAGTGAGTGTTTTCTCAATCACGTCACTTGAACACAGTCATAAGCACTACAATTTTTCAAACCTAATGCTTATGTAAAATTTTGATGCTTTTGACAAAAGTGTTGCATCAGTCTTTGTATGTGTTGCATCGGGTTTCATAAGCATTTCTTATGATGCGACGCATTTGTTTATCAACCTTTAGCTATAAATTTGGACACCTAAAACTACGTGCAAGATAAAATGGGTTAGACACGTGTACTAGGGGGTCCACTTCGGTGGGCCGCTAGAACTAATGGACCGCGTCTACATGATGTGGGTTGTGAATCATGTGTGCTATAGTGATCAGGTCTTTGCAAGGTGTCTAGAAGGAAAATCACTCTGACCGCAAAGGAAGTATAAACTCAAAGGATGCAAATGAGCTAGAAATGAACCTAAATGAATATATATGCCCCCCAAACCCTAGGGTTTCACCCTTTGTCATCTGCTAGCCTATTTTTCATCCTTCACTATATATCTCAAGATCAATTTCTAGGCTTCCTAGGACTTGATTTTTGTCCTCTTATTTGTGGAACTAGTCTTGTCATCCTATCGCAATCCCAAACTGAAAATTAATTTTTCCAATCGATATCTCAAGGGGGTAGCCTACCATCCTTCCTTCATCCACTAGGGCACAATTGGGTATCAAATAATTTTAAAAAAAAATCGAGCAGTACCAAGTTTTTGAAACAACGTAACAAGCACATTGTCTCAAAGAGGGACAAAATGTAGGCACCTAAAATTATCTAAATGTGTCACATATTTGAATTCGCCTTTTAACATTATTTTCCTCATTATCCTATAATTCCACATTTTAATTAAATAATTTCTAGTTATTTGATTAAATTCACTATTTTCCTGTATTAATTAAATAAGTAACATTTTTTGATTATTTCATCATTTCTCAATAATTTCCCTTAATTAAATAATCTTGAATTATTTAATTAAAATCAATTTTCTTTCTTTCTAACTTGATTAAATAATTTTGATTATTTAATTCAATCTAATTTTTCTTCAATCCCACCTAATTAAATAATTTTGAATTGTTTAATTAAAAATCCTAATTTCCTCTCATCCTCACAATTAAACATTTTCTTAATTGTTTAATTTCATAATTTTCCTCCAACTTGCACAAAGAATATTCTTTTTTCAACAGAGAATATTTCCTTTTCAAAATTTCTTCTTCCCTCCAAAATATCTAAATGGCATATTCCTTCCAAAAAAGAATATTCCATGATTCAAATTCAAATTTAAATAAATATTTTCCCTCCAAAATATCTTTAACCAAATTTCCATGAAAATAGAGATATTTTAGGCTCTCAAGGAATCTCATCCCTTGATCTCCTTGATTTCCTCTCAAACATTGATCTTCAAATTCAATTTTGACCATTGATCAGACATCCTGAAAATCTATAAAACAAGTCATTCCCTCATTAAAATCATTCACAATTGTCATGAGCTTGGGAATTCTTGAATTCTTGAGCAATCTTGAGCAATTTGAGCATCCTTTTATGAATCAAATCATCATCAAATCTCTTGCAATCATGGGTTATGCACAATTTGAGCAATCCATATCACAAATGGTCATCAATCCATAATGGGATTGAAGGTTTGCATATTTTTATTTAATTTAATAACATTTGAATTAGTTTTTGTATCTTTTATTTGAATCTTTGAGGCATTTGCAATCTAATTTCATTGATTATGTAATTGATCATTATTGTTTGAGTTTTTAGTTTCTAACTTTAATCACTCTTATTATGGTTTCTAACCATTACCCATTATTCCCCTATATGACAGGTACAATCATACTAGACATGATTTTCTATTTTTTTTATAATTCAATCTCACTTAGCAGTAATCTTTGGTTATATTGTCAAGAATAATAAACAACATGTAGATTTTCTACTTTTGTTTTTATAAATACTGATTGATGGGCCTAGGAAATAGCTAGTTTTCTTCCCTTTAGTTTATGTCTTTCAACATTTCAAGTTTCTTATCTCACAAGCGATCATGAACCTTATATATCTTTTATGTCTTTTATGCATCCTAAACTAGACTTTACCACATGGAAATATAATTATGATACGATGCTTGCATGGATAAATGTGTGAATGTTTATGAAATTCAATATGATTCTCTGTTAATTCATGGTTGATTAGTGATGTGTATATTTTAGATGAAACTAATCTCTTGTAGCCAAAAGAATTGCATTCCGCAACAATTGGATTGAACAGCCTGTAGCCAAAGGATTCCAAGCAGATTGTGGGGGAGAGTCTAGACCATTGATAACGTTATAGTTCCAAGAGATAATGAAGGTGATTGTTGAAGTGGGCAATCATGCTCGTCACCAAGTCATCTAATAAGACAACTGGAGGAAGAAGAAGTTTGTATTGATAAAGAAGCCAATGTGGTAGTTTTCATAGAGAACGTCTTTGTCAAACCATTAGGGAAAATTTTCAATTCTATTTGTCTTCTATCTTTTTCAATTATAATATTGGTTGCAAAAACTATTCATCTCCCTATTTTGAAGGAGAGAGGACATTTGAATTTAGTTTTTTTGTTTTTAGTCCTTATGCAAATAAAACTCCTCTCGAGCCTATATATTTGGATTGGTGGTTGAGGAGAAGATCTAGTTATAAGATATATGTTTTGATAGTTTTAATTTTGTTTCACAGACAATACTTCATTATTAGTTTTTTATTATTCAGTTATAATGGTTGTGCACTCATGAATGAGAGATTTGTGAAGATTCTTGTCATTTTGTGAGAGTTTAGTTATATACAATAAATATGTTACAGTTTACTGTTATGATTAGTTGATTCCAGTAGCACGTATTTGATTTCTCACATGGGTAGAACAACTCGAGCAAGGACCACTCGAGGTACTATTCACCCACTTTAATTTTCATTATTAGATTAGAAGATTACATTGTTGCGTTCATTTCAAGTAGATTCTTAATTACATGCACATAAATGATATCTTGTATCAATAATTATGTTTTGTAATGTGTCTTTGAGTCATTCTCTAAGGTCAAGAAGTTAGAAGCAAGATTCAATAGCGTTAGTGAATTGCAAAGTTTAGGTTTAGCAGTTAACAGTTACAATGTTAAGTTGAAGGTACCTATAGCATCAGTAACAAATTAAGTTATTTCTCCTATTTTACAAGTTAACGCTTTATTTACTTTTCCAACCTTTACTATTTCCTGTACATGTGTAAACCACCTATACTCACTAATATAGGTCGTATAGAGTCCATGAATGCACATACAGTGTTAGCATCATCAAAAGCTTATGAATTCTTGGTTGATAATTAAATGAAGTCTTTACGAGGGTTTAGTAAACTATTCAGCTAGGAACTCCTCTAAATTGTGTGTCTAGCACCAAGTTGATTGATCATTAGAAAGGCCTTACACTGGTAAAATATTTTATGTTAAATGATAAGTGTGTAAGGTTGAGATATCCACTGACTAGTGCTACATGAAAAATATACAATAGACTAAAATGTTGCAACATTTTTCAAATACCCATTATAGCCACACCAACAATTATGGTGGAAGAAAGTTTACAAGGAAATGTTTTGACACACCTTTAAACCATAAAAAAAACTATAAAATATCAATGATCGGCCAAGGAGATAAGTTTTTACATGCATCTTCTATAATAACTACCTGGGTAAGTGCAAGAAGTTGGATCCACATTCAAGGGAAGTGTCATTTTTCAGCTCTAAAATAGGTATTCATTCATTTTTAGAATAAGTACTCATTTTAAAGTAGGTACTCATTCCAAAAGTTTTGAAACTCATAATACATGTTTTTAATTTGGATTTAGGCTTAGAAAAGGAATGGTAACCCAATACTTAGCCATGAACTTGGAAGTACAGGGTCATGGCAATTTCAAGTGAAAAAAACTTTGGCAATATAGCTAATGAATTTTTTTTCAAAATTGTTTTATGAAATTAAAACCCATTAGAGAACACAATGTCTAGTTTCCAAATATATAATTTTTATTAAGATTGGATTATATTTATTATTTTTAATTAATTTCTAAGAAAACTAGTCCGTAAACTTGAAATATCAAGATTTTTTTGTTTTTTAATATCTTTTTTTTGGTTAATTTTCTTATAAATTTTTTTATATGGAATCAATCTTCAGAAAATTATCTACACAATGACAAAAAAATATTCAAAAAATGTTTAGTTTAGGTCCAATTATGTTGTTTGTACACGTTGAGTTTTAAAAACAACAATTAAGGCCAATAAAAATTCAATAAAAAAAAACATTCAAAAAAAATTACAAATAATATTATTCATCAATATTCATGTTGTTAGCACTCTTTCCCCAAAAGGAATTATCAAAATACTTTTATTTGGGTCAAAAAGTGATGTTCGTACACATGCATGGTATGGTAAAAAAAATAGGGACTTTTAAAAAGTGGTTTTTATACATCCCTATCAAAATTTAATTTCTATCATCTGGGTATTTAAGTAAATTAAATATTTGGAAACTAGATTCAAAATGAAAAATTTCATATTACTAGCTTTTTTTAAGATTCATTGTGTAAGTGCCTCAAAGTTTTAGTCCAAATGTGATTTTTTTTTAAAAACAGCAAAAAACACTTCCACTTTTTGAGCTTTTTGTGGACCCAACTTCTTGCATCAGCCCAACTCTCTTCAACTTAGAGAGATGCTCTAATGGAGGATAAAATATCAAAATTTGAAACCCTAGATGACTCTATTCTATGATAAGTGAAAATCCAAAGAACCAACCCTTACAAACAAGAAAAAGTTTATATGTATAGATCCCCAACGTGGGAAATAAAATTTGACAAAGAAAATGTTATAAAATCATGTTGCAGGGGTTGCTCAAATTTCATCATCTTCATTAATGTTCACGCACAAAAATAGCTCTGTCAAGATTCCTAAAGATACTTGAAATAAAAATAAAATATTCATAATTTTGATTTCCATCATACTAAGCAATAATAGTAGAAGGTTTTGAGTGTAAAAGTTGAAATGGGTCTTCAAAATTTGTTGCAAATTAATCTACACATAGTGTAAAGACATCAAGTTCTAAAATACCAATGATCACATCAACTCAAGCATGTTATTTTTGTTTTTCTCCTCTTAAAATTCATGCTTGCAAAACAAAAAAAATCATCATGATTTGATCCAATCATATATGGTGGTTGCAAAGGTTGTCATTGAATATTAATGGAAATTTTGAGTCTTTTTTATTGTTACTTCTTGAAATGACATCTAAATCTTCCTTCAATAGTTCAACAATATATTTTAGGTAGAAAAATTACTATTCTAGGAATTAGGACAACCAAACTAGTCATAATGACCCTAAAGACTATATAAAGGGTAGGTGAAACCTATAGTAAATTTATTTTGGAGTTTTGAATTTTCAAGGGTGTAAGAGTTGGTATAGAATACTCTACACCATGCAATAATTGGTTGAAGATCATTGCTACCCAAGATTTAGAAGCTTCATAAAAGCACAATAGAGATTAACTATGAGAGAATAGTGCTATTCTATCAAAATATGCAAATGATATATTATGATTGTATGATTGGATATGAATGTGCATAAGATGCCTTTCTTATAAAGACAAGGTTAATAGATGGGATTACATAAGATCATAACAGGTGTCTTAATCCTATATAATGAGACAACTACCTCAAAAATTATTGAAATACTTAGGAAAATAGAAGTAAATGACATGATAAGATAAGATCACATGACACCTAAGACTTCTAAAAATATTCCCTAGGACCTAAGTAAAATTAATATGTGAATAGGACCTACTAGTGGACTAGTTAGGTAAAACACCATATTCACACCAACACCCCCGCTTAAGTACAACTTAGGGAGTAATAAATTATTATGCAACATGATGCAAAAACATGATAATCATGGGTCTTGAAATCTATACCATGTTAGGTACCCATTTACAATGCAATCTATCACAAACAAAGAAAAGGAGAACACCCAGTGAGACAAAACTACTCTCTAAAAGAAAAGAAAAATCCATTTCCCCTCCATTGGAAGGAAAGAAGAGAGACTATATAGCCCCCCGTAATGAGATAACCTGCTAAAAAGAAACACTAGAAGCACACTAGGGAGTAAATTTTTGAACCTTAATCATAACAATGAAGGACAAGATGAATTTGATGCCAGAAACACTAGAAACTTTCAATATTTGGAGCAACTCTAGAATCATAATAACACAAAAAAAAAACAAATATTGATTGTCTTGATGCCAAGGAACACTAGAAAACTCTTGATATGGAGTAACCCTAGAATCTGATTAAAGAATGTGAATGGATGTCTTAGACCTGCACCAAAGTGACAAAACAACACAATGTTAGTCAAGAAACAAATATAAAACACACATTCCCCATGAAATTCATTTGAATGTGAAGAACAAGAAAACAAGGTAAAATAACAAATGAAATCTTATTCTAAACAATCAAACCAACATCCCATGGGTGAATTGGTGCCATTTTGATGTGGAAAATGGCCCTTTCCCAATTCCTTATAAGCTTTGATGATCAATGATAGAGATTGGATGCTCCTTGATAAATTTCTTCATAACCGAGCTATAATGGATGAAAATTGCTCAAAAACTTGAAGATAATGATGTTGCATAAAGTTGTGGATCCAAAATTCAAATGATAGCCTCCTATAAATAGAAGAGAATGATGGAGAAAGAGGCAAAATGGGTGAATGTGGGAAAAAAGACCAATCAATAGGAAGAGGCCACTTGTCAACATGTGATTGGAGGAGGAATGAGCACATTTTGATGAATGTGCACATAAATATGGTTAGATGGAATTTGAAATTTGTGAAATGACAAGCTGGAGGGAGAGAGGAATGGAGTAAATGCCATTTGGCTCAAGGCAAAGGACATGTAAGAGGCCTTTAATGCCTTGTTGGATGTACTCATCCCTTTTGGAGGGATTTTTGAATTTGAGGAATATTTCCTTATTGATGTCAAGTTGAGAGAAAATAGAGGAATTAATAAATCAATTAAATTGATTTATTGTGCAAGTTGCAAAATCTAGAGGATTTGATGGATTAAGATTAGCATTAATCAAGATTTGATTAATTTAGGTGAAGATTAGTTGATTTGACAATTTTGACTTAGATTTTTGGATTTAAATAAATTAAAGTTGAGAGGAATAATGGATTTAGATTTAATTAAATAAAGTTTGATTTATTTAATTAAAGAGGGTGGTGTTAGATTAAATAAAATAAAGATTAATTTATTTAATTTAAAGGAGATGACCTTAGAGGGTGATTAAATAAAGTGAATTATTTAATTAAAAGAGGGACTATAGGATTAACTAAGAAAAATGATTTATTTAATTAACAGAAGCGGATGACCTAATCAGATAAATTTGATTTATTTAATTAAGAGAGGAAATATGATGAATTTAATCGAATAAGGATTATTCAATTAAATGACTAGTCGAGGAGATGATTTAGGACAAACTAGTGTTAGTGAAATTAGGATTAGGTGCATGTATATTTTACGTGTCTATATTTTGCCCCTCTTTGAAGCAATGTACCTGCTACATTGGTTCAAAGAATAATCTTGTTGTGATCAAATTTTTAAAAAAATCTAATTTTTTTGGATGCCCCAACGGAAAGAAGTATACTGGTACATTGCCCCCTTGAGAGATTGAGCGAAAAGTTTTATTTGAGGATCGATCTTGCGATAAAGAGGTTCAAGATGGATGCATTGGTGATGTTTTTGATTAATTATCATGGTATTATGTTAGCATGGAGAGAAGATAGAAGAAATAGGATAATGAAAAGAGGATCCAATAAGCCTACATTATTAATGATGATGATGAGTTGCATACCAAGAATTGGGTTTTTAAAAGGGTCATTTACCTTATGTTTGATAATACACATAGGTACGATGCATCAAGGTATAAAGAATTAGGATGGTGTTGTACCTAGTGTGATGGACTTTGACTCGATAATTAGATAGGAGTACTCATGTTCACACCTAACATGTGGAACTTTATTCAGACTACAGTTTAGATATTCTAAACATCTTAGACCAAAACATAGAAAAGAAAGCCTTCCTATGTGGTCAACAAGGCATCTAAAATACCCTCCCTACAAACCAAACAAAGCACACATGACCAAGTTATATTACAAGAATTTCCAACAAGAACAATAGATAAAAAGATAATGATTGTTGCCCCATTCCTTTCTCTCTAAACCGTTTTGATTAGGCATCATCGAGAGGTCATAGGAATGAGTGCAAAATAAGATAAGTCAAAAAGATAAGGATCAAATAAACAAACAAGCTAATGTTCTTCATACCGCTAGCCAAGACTAAACTATGGTGATGCCTGATGCCGATGTCCATTGTAGGAAGGATGCATCCTAGGACATGTTGTTATCAGGTGATTTGGGATTGACTAGATGATAAGCTATTGATACTCAGAGTTGATTAACTTGCTTACTTATTGACCTAGGCTTGAGACTTTGATGATTGAGCTTTCACTTTTGAACCTACTAGACTTGTTTCTAACTAGTTTACCAAAGGGTGAAAGTGATGATTGATTTATTATGAATGATATTATTGCGGGCGAATGTGAGATGGATTTGGATGGATTTTGCAAATATTTGGATGTTTTTGGTGTTTTTGAAATGTTTTGAGGTTGTTTTTGATTTTTGGATTTTCCAATTTTTTGGGTTTTTCTGAGATTTTAACCAAGAGACTAACCTAAAGACCTATCTTAGGGGTCTCGGGAGCTTATCAACAAATTAGCCTTGCCTACAGTATATACGCAAAGACCATGTAGTTCGACTGACATGGACTTGATTTATTGATGAGATATGAACAAATGGATTGCCAGCTTATTGTGATGGACTCCTAAAGGACTGACCTAGGGTGTCTTAGGGGATGATCAAAGATCAACCTTGCCTACATTCAACTGACACAAACTTGATTTATTGATGAGATATGAACAAATGGATTGTCAGCTTATTGTGACGGACTCCTAAAGGACTGACCTAGGGTGTCTTAGGGGATGATCAAAGATCAACCTTGCATATGTTCAAGCTCAGAGATGACGTAGTTCAACAAGATGACACCAAATTTTTTATTTTTTTTATTTTTTTATTTTTAAGGAAGACTTCAAGGATATACACGAATCCGATTCGACGTAGGTCAAAGAACATGCCCCCAACGTGATGTGATAGACTACTCAATATAGGCAGGACAAACTGACCTTGGGAATGTGCCAAGTAATACTAGGGTGGAACATGATACAAACATAAGATCAAGCTATGATACAGACGTGGTTGGATGATGGACGAATCAATGGAATGTGATGGATGAATGAGTGATGTGGAGTCAATCGTAGAGATCCTGGTGGATGGAGAGTTCTTTATTTACACAAGGCACTTGTTTTCCAAGTTTTCACCAAGGTACTTGCCCAAAGTGCCACCGAAGTGGTTTTCACTAGAGGACGATTTTTCTCTTTACTATTTTTTTCAATTCTTTTTCTATTTTTTTGATTTTTTTGTTTTTTTGGTTTTACCCTTAAAAGATCAGGCGTAAAACTTTTTGAGATGGGAGCTATTCATGGGCTCCTGCAAAGTCTCACCTTCAGGCGTTGATAGCTGGTATGCTCTTGATTTATAGCTCACAATAATGATGAATGGTCCCAACCAATTGGGATTGAACTTGCCCTTGCTATCTAGATTCAATATGTTGTTCTGATTCTCCTTTAGTACCAGTTCATCAATTTGGAAGTTCTGACTCCTAATTTTCTTGTTGTAGCTTTGCTTGAGGTGGTTCTAATAGACTTACAAGTGGTTTAAGGCATCCATACGTCGCTCATCTAGTAGTTCCAACTCATTCAATTGTGAGACTCAGTATTCTTCATCTGTAATGAGATTCTGTAGTGATATTCTCAAGGATGGGAGCTCGATCTCAATGGGGAGGATGGACTCTGATCCGTAGACCAGGGAGAAGGGGGTGGCACCTATTGGTGTGTGGATGCTTGTGCGGTAGGCCCATAAGGCTGGATTTAGCTACAGATTCCAATCACGACCAACGTCATTGACTATTTTCTTGAGAATTTTCAGAATGGTCTTATTTGTAGCTTCTGCTTGGCTAGTGCCTTGGGGATAATATGGAGTGGAAAAGTGATGTTGGATATTGATTTTTTGACATAGGTCATGAACATCCTAATTTTTGAAAGGTGTCCCATTATCTGAGATAATGGCTTGAGGGACACTGTATTGGTAAATAAGGTAATTCAGGATGAACTTGCATATCTGCTTTCCTGTTATATAGGTAATGGGAATGGCTTCCACCCACTTTGTGAAATACTCTATGGCAGTGATGATAAACTTATGGCCATTGGATGAGGTGGGAGTGATTTTACCAATGAGATCGAGCCCCCACTGTGAAAAGGGCCAAGGTGTGATAATTGGGTTGAGCTCCTGAGCTGGTGCATGGATGATGTCCCCATGCTGCTGACACTACAAACACCTTTTGAAGTAGTCATGTGCTTCTCTTTCTATTGTAGGCCAATAGTACCCCATCCTCAGCAATTTCTTGGCCAAAGTCATACTACTCGAGTGTGAACCACAAATGTCGTTATGTACCTTGGTTAAGGTAGTCAAGGCTTCCTCAATGTTTAGGAAATGTAAAAGGGTCCCTTCGATGCTCCTATGGTATAGGGTATCTCCTAGGATGAGAAAATGGGATGAATTTTTGACAAAGGCTCTTTTTAGATTCAGGGTTATGTTGACTGGGAAAACTCCTATTCTTAGGTAGGTGTATATATCATGGTACCAGGGATCACCAAGACCAACGATTTCACACAAAAATTTGAACTCTGGCACCTCAAATATTGGTACGAGAAGCTACTCTATGAGGAATTCTTTCCTTCGGACATTGTGCAAGATCTCTAGGAGTGATCTGATTATAGCCATTGCATATGTTGCTCTGTTATTTGTTCTTGGTAGTTGTTCAAATGTAATATAAATAAAGGACACGTTAAGGCTTTCCACCAACTTCTTGTATGAAGTCAACTTGTCGTCCTTTGTTTGATATTCATTATTTACCTGGTTGATTATGATATGAGTCTACATAGACCTTAAGTGCTATGATCTGCCACTGCACTACAATTCTCAGCCCTATGACAAGAGCATCATATTCTGTGATGTTTTTTTTGCACAGGAATGACAACTTGTATGATGTAGGTATGTAGTCCCCTTGTGGGGTGATGAAGAAGATTCCTACTCCTAACCCATGTTGTGTGTAGTATCCATCAAAATACATTTTCCAGTGATCTTCTACACTAAGGTTGAAGGTTGATTCATCGGGGAACTCTGAAACAAGTGGATTCTCTGCATATATTGGTGCTTTTGCCAGTTGATTTGTGATTGCTTATACTTTGATAGCCTTTCATTCCACATACTCAATTTCATGCTCTATCAGGATCATGACCCACTTCATCGTTTGTCTTGTGAGAGTTTCTTTAGAAAGTAGATACTTAAGCTGGTCTATTTTTGCAATGAGCTTGATCTGATGTGTTAGCATGTAATGTCTGAATTTATGTGTTACAAACACAACTACTAGGTAGGCTTTCTTAATGGGTTTATAGTTCAACTCATGTCCCACCATGGTCCTGCTGATGTAATATATAGCTCTCTCCTTCCTATTTTCATCGTGTTGTGCTAAGAGAGTGCCAAGGGCTACTGCTATTGTTGATATGTATAAGATCAAGGGTTTTCCTGTAGTTGGTGGCATAAGGACTAGTGGTGTGAGCAAGTACTCCTTGATCTTTTTGAATTCCTAATCACATTTCTCATCCCATTTGTATGCTACCCCCTTGTGGAGTAGATGAGAATATGGTATTTCCTTGTCTGCTAGTTGTTCTATGAATCGACGGATGGACTGGAGTCTTCCTTGTAGGCCTCTTAGCTGCTTCAATGTCCTGGGTGATTCCATTTTGAGGATTGCCTTGAATTTGGTGGGATCTACCTTGATTCGTCTCATTGATACAATGTACCCTAGGAGCTTACCTGATTGTACCCCAAAGATGCACTTCTTTGGATTAAGTCAGACCTTGTACTTTTCCAATCTGTCAAAAATGGAGCTTAGGGTTGATATGTGGTTTTGTCATTTCTTTGATTTAGCCAGTATGTCATCCACGTAATCTTCCATGGTTTTATGGATCATGTCATGAAAGATTAATTGCATTGCCCTTTGGTAGGTTTCTCATGTGTTCTTCAACCCGAATGGCATCATATTCCAACAATATGTCCCCCATGAACAAGTGAAAGTTGTCTTGTGTTGGTCTTCTTTAGCTATCATGATCTAATTGTATCCTAAGAATTTTTCCATTAGTGATAGCATCTCATGTCCTGCCATCATATCCATGATCATGTCAATGTTTGGAAGTGGAAAGTCATCCTTTGGACTTTGGACACGCTTTGTTCAAATCTCTAAAGTCTGTGCAGATGTGGATGCCCCCAATGGGTTTTGAAATAGGTGTGTTGTTAGAAAATGTGGATTAATTAAATAGTAAAATAACACACCAAGGAGACATTGTATCAAAGAAATCTAACTAGAAAGCATAAATGCAAACTCTAATAACAACAGCTTCTTCAAATTCGTCTCATTGTCCTCTATCTCCAAGGATTTGATTAAAGATGATGGCTCTCAGTTGTGTAAGCAACAGCTTGTTGAAATGACAACTTAAGAGAATGAGATTAATTGAAAATGCATGTGCATGGCTATATGATTTAAGCTATGAAATTGAAATGCTATGATGCTAGAATGCTAATAATATTGAAATGCAACTATAGTAACTACGTATGGAATCTAGAATTCGAGGTGTCTCTTCAACTCATAAGAGGGTTGTATTTATAGATTTTTGAAGGCAAGAAATCTAGTTGGCGAGGATCAACGGTTGAGATTCAAACCTGTAAGATGAATGGTGAGAGATCAAGAAGTTGAGAAAAAGACGGAAGATGTTTCCATAAATTAAATGAATAATATTTAATTTATGTGTGAGAGATGATAAAAGCGCTTTAATTAAATATATAAAATACTTAATTAAATGTGAAAAGAAGAAGGTTTCTAATTAAATATTATAGAACATTTAATTATTGTGGCAATAAAGCTTTTAATTAAATATTGGAAATATTTAATTAAGTGGAATAGAAGAAAGCACTTTAATTAAATATTGGAAATATTTAATTAAATGTGAAATGAAGAATATCATTTAAATTGATAATTTAAACTTGTGATAATTAATATAAATAAATTGTGAAATCTATTTATTTAATTAAGAGGAAAATAGCAATAATTAAATAAAATTATTTATTTAATTAAACTAGAAGAATTGAGAAAATGAACAATATAAATAAATAATTAAATTTATTTATATGTAGATGACTTTAAGAATATTACTTAAATAATTCATATTTAATTAATTAACAGGTTTGATTAGCCGTGACCATTTTTAGATGTGTACATTTTGCCCCTCTTTGAAGTGATGTGTTTTACGCATTGCTTCAAAGAATTTTGCCCCAGAATTTTGGAATTTACCGATGTGATATGCCCCCTCGAGTGATGAATCAGATAAAGATGATTTTTGGAAATTTTGACTGATTTTCTATTTGATTCATCGACCGATGAAGATGATTTGATGAAAACCCCTATTGAAAGATTGATATGAAGATGAAGAACTTTGATTTTGCCCCGATGGATGATGCTTTTTGATTAATTCAACATGTGATAGTGAATTTGTGATGATTGATTGATGATAACTGATAAGAATGATAGGATAGATTGATTGAGATTATGCAGATCATATGTGATGGATATGATAATGATCATGCACAAACTAATATGGATGCAATCTATCTAATATGCAAACTAAAATGCAAAGTTGTCATTTTGTGAGCTGCTTTATGCTTTATGTTTCATCATTGAGCCTTTTGATATGTTGGAAGTTAATACAAGCATCAAAGGGTATGTTAGCACCAATGATGACCTGAGTACTGCTTTCATGATGTTTGATATAGCAAGTTAATACAAGCATCGAAGTATAATTGAACCAAGATGACCTGAGTATTGCTCTCATAAATAGACAAAATTTAACCGTTTTCCTATGCAAATTCCTAAATGTCATCAATGATACATTTTAGAGCATGTCCCATGAAAAATTTGCACAATACTAATGATTAGCTTATAGACAACAAGCAAAGAAAAATCATACTTCATCCTTGTGATTCTAGTTCAGTACATCATTGAATCACTCCAAAGACATGATGTCATTAAATATCAAAACAACAATAGTAATTTATTGCTTTAAGTTTATCATTCATTTTATTCAAATGAAGATCATCCAGTTTGTTTCAGTTTCAATGTATGACATGTCTCAAAGTTGTTTTGACCAAGCTTGATTGGATATTCGATTGTTGATCTGATACTTGATAATTGACACATGTTGCTTGTTTGTTTGCCAAAAAGTTCAAAAGTTGATTGCCCCCAGTCTAGGGTGAGACACGACCATTTTATTGATGAAAGCATATGATTTATTGATTTTGTTTTGGATTTTAGGAAATATTTTGATTTTTTTTTTTGATTTTTTTTTGGATTTTGATGTTTTAGATTTGTTTGGATTTTGATCTTTGGATATGGACATGCATGACAATATCAGTGCTCTGTTTTGAGATTTTGTTGAAAACCAAGCTAAGGTTGATTGATCAGATTGATGGATTTATAGTTTGACTAAGTGTGTTAAGTCAAAAGAGCTGATTATGGATTTGATAATTTGGCTAAGTGTGTTAATCCAAACAAGGTGATAATTGATTGGATTCGACTGATCAAGATTGATGAAGCTTGATTTGGAACAAAATTATTTTGATGATTTGATGTGACACTGACACGCAAGTTATATGTGACTGATATGAATTGTTCAGATTGATGTTCGACGAAAGATAAAGCTTGATAAGGAGTGTCTTCCTGTGAAAATATGCCATGGGCTAGTGATTTGGATCTTTTGGCTCACAAATTCTTGACCAATTTGATTTTACATCTGCCAATGTTTAGATCACCAAATAAGTTGAAGGATATAAATCAAGGTTTATTCTTGAAACAAGATGTAAATATCTGCCCCCAATGTCTAGCAATGTTTGAATGGCCATGGGTGGATTCTTGAATAGGTGTATGGATAGATACTGTAAGAATGCAAAGGATTCCAAGGATTATCTTGTGACAAGATAAGGTGTTCGACCAGAGGAATGCTCATTCGGATAATGCTTCAAGGCTCAGATAATGTTTAGATTGGATAGGATCAATGAAAATGACCCATGTCAATATGTTTACCATAAACAAGTGTAAAGTGTTTACCAAACTTTGTCGAGATCAAAATAATGTAAATAAATGGTAATGGGCTGGATAAATGGTTCATGGATGAACAGATGATATGGCTGGAATGTTGGCTTTATTATGGATGCGATAAGATGCTTTCTCTTGAATTGGTGCACGTAGATGCTCGATTCTACACATGATGCCTATTTTCCAGGTTTTCATCATGGTACCCGTCCAAAGCGCCATCAAAATGGTTTTCGCTAGAGGACGATTTTTCTCTTTACTGTTTTCAATCATTTTTTTGATTTTTTGATTTTTTTGTATTTTCTAAGAGATTTTAAGCTGATGTTGAACCACTTGGTGGTGTTGATGTTGATGCTTCTTTCTTAATGTGCCATTGATAGCCTGCTTGAAGAAGCTGCTTTACCAAGATACGTGTACTTGAAACAAAATTTTGAGAAATTCGTTCTGCTTTGCTGATACTGGAGTTAACTCTATCTTTATGCGCACATCGTGATAGAATGCCTTCTGAATCCTTATGATGAAGGGCCATTTCCAACACATGGTCAATGAAAGAATTGGATATCATGCGTGGAAGCATGGATGGAGTGTGTTTAGGGATAAAAGATGGATTGGTTGATAGTTTGGAACCTTTGACTCTCCAAACTTGGGAAGATGAGCAATGATGAGTGGATATGGAAGTGTGCATGGAATTAGGACCAACTACTTGATACACTTTGTATGTTGCTTGAGAAGCTTTCTTTTGCCTTTGTGGACACCTTTGATGGATACTTGCCCTTTTTTTATTTTTCCCCATAGTTTCTTTGACTGATGGAGTTTGATAGGGATAATCTTTCTTTGTATTTTTTGGTATCCAAGTGTATTTGATTTGTCTGATATGCTTCTTAGCTTCTTTTGCTTTGATAACGTTCTTCATGCTTTGATTCAAGTCTTTCTTTTGACGTTGGTCCCAATTTGTGGATGGGGTGATGGGTGGATGAAGATTCATGATGTGGTTGGCTATAGTATTGGCACTGGTTTCATCATTAAGATTCTTCGTGCCCCCTATGTTGATATTTGCTTGAGATGAATTTGCCCCCAAATTTATGGAAGTATTACTAATATGTTGAGATCCCTTGATTGTCGAATACCCAAGGCCTTGATGCTTAGGATTTCCAATAATCTGCACTGGTTCTAGGATACCTTGTTCATGTAGGCCTAATCCTCTGCCTTGATAATTCATCTGCTGAAAAAAACTATTTGCAATAGGATATGATTTACCTTGGAAACAAGGTACTAATCCTTCTTTGCTCTGTGGTGGATGTTCAAAAGTGACAACTTCCTTATTGATAAGATAATTTTCCCTTACAAAGGTGAGTGATCCAAGTTTATAAGTGATAGGATCTTCCATAAGTGGGATGAATTCCTAATTGGTATGTTTATCTTGATCTTGTGAGATATCGGTTTGTAATGCTCCTTCAAGAGGTGTTGATGCTTCACTATCCTTGTAAAAGTATTCCTCATGATTTCTTTCTTGATATTCTTTCACATGATGTTTCTGATTCACAACTTTTGTAGAAGCCTTCTTCATGACCCATTTCTAACATGTCTCTGGATTTCTCCGTATTGTGACCATGTGTATAAATGTTAAGAGTAAGAGACTCTTGTTCCTTGGTAAGAGTATGAGACTCTTGTTTTTAATGACGATCATCTATGTGTCCATCCAAAGAAAGCATATTATGGGTAGATGGAGGAGTATGTTCTATATGGATATGATCATCATTTGTGATGTCTTGTATAGATAGGAGAGTGCTCATTAGATCATTGTAGTATCTCGGAGATACGAATTCTTGATCTTGATTAATTCTAGAATTACTTTCGACATGTTTTAGATCAAGTTCTTGACATGGTTCGATTTCAAAGGATGGATTGCTTTCAAAGGGTTTTTGGACATCGTCATAAGGCATGGTAAGTGGCTCAATATCCTCTTGATCTTTGAGTGGACTTGGATCAAATGGTCATTTGAGGATTCTTTCACTGTTCACAACCATAAGGTCGAAGGATGTCAATATGCCTTGGGAGGGACCATTGCTAGACCTTGTTGATAGTTGTTGATCATGCTTTGAAATATGTTCTTGAGATATGTTCTCTAACTCATTAGGCATTGTAGAGACATTTTCAATATGATCATTGGTTAATGGATCATGGATTATGTCAATAGGATCAAATATCGTCAACACTCCTTGAAATAGATCTTTGTAGGAGGGGACTTGATCATAACTAAAAAATGGCTCTTGATGAATGTTGATTTGATCACTAGATGGGGTAGACATATCTTCACAGTGCTCATTGATGGATTGATTTTGATCATTGTCTTCAACAGTTATGGTGGAGAAATTGTCAATGTTTTCAACCATATGATCAAATGATGTTGACATTTCTTGAAGAGGTGTGATGAGCCCTTGACATGAGGATGATGGGATACTTTGATCTTGACTGGAAAAGAATCATTAGATGAAGGAGATGGAGTAGCTTGATCATTAGATGGAAGGGAAGCTTTGGATTGGAAGAATTGTGCTTGAGATGGAGTAGCTTGATCATTAGATGGAAGGGAAGCTTTGGATACAATGGAAGAATTGTCATGCTTTTGGGATGTGATTGAGTCATGAGAGGGTATGGATTCATAAGATGGGGTGGAGGGAGGACTTGGAAGAATATTTTGTTCTTGAGATGGAAGAGGATTATCATGGGTGAATAATGAAAGGATGGGATCATCATATGATTCTTGAGATATGGGATCTTGATCAAAGATTGGAAGGGTTTGTAGAATTTTGGTATCATGGGATGGAGTGGAAAGAATGTTTTGATTGAGATGTGTAGATTGAAATGAATCATTGGATGTAGAGGATATGATAGAAGAAGGTAATTGAATGGGATCATTGACTTGGGTGGAAGAACCCTGAGGTTCATTTTAAATTATGGGGGATGAAGATAAATGCATGACATGACAAGATTGGTCAATTTTACTTGATGGTTTAGATTTGGGCTTCCCATTTAACCTTTGCAAAAATTCAGAAACATTGAATTTTGTTGATGTTGTTTTTGGAGGAGAAAAGGTCACGTTCATATTTCTGTCAAATGAATTTTTAGTTTTGCCCCCTTTTATTTCCTTGATTTCCCTTTGGAGTGCTCTTATTTGTTGGGTAATAGTACTAAGATTGTTTAAGGGAGTTTCATTCTTTTCATGATCTTCTTTAATTTTCTCCATATTGTAGTCAGAGGGCAATTTGGCACCTTGGTTTGCCAATAAAAGAAAGTATCCTTCTTTGTTTTTCTCTAAGAATTTTTCCATAGTTAAGAGAAACTGTGGATCTTGTTCAGCTTCTTGAAGCATTTCTTCCGTTATCTCTTCATTTGAACTATTTCCATAAAGCCTATGAACAAGCTTTTTTTTCCTACCACCCATGTTTTAATATTTTTGGATGATCTTAATCTGATTTAAATGTGAAAAACACAGCATATAGAAGTAGACAGTTGTTTTGTCAATCCTAAAATCTAAACAAAGAGTGTATATTCTTGATATTTTCACAAGTTTTAAACAAAATAAGCATTCCAAGCAAACTCACTCTTAGTTGTCAAATAGGTCATCATAGAAATCACAGCCCACAACTTGAAATCATGTCGACTCACACAGCCATGTCACCCCCTAGAGGGTGCCCGTGTTTTTGTCTTTTCCAGGTGCGTACTCAAGGTGACAGAAGTGGATACCGAATCCCTTGAGCAAACAATCTATGTTGACTATATGGTGAGTGTCTTGGGGGTAGATTCTTCCCTCCCCTTGCACTGTGATTAAAATGATGTTTGGATACTGACACGGCTAGCTTTCTACACTATGGTTTGTAGTCAAGGTTTCCGTTCGGTGCGGCAATAGATAAACTCCCTCAGGAGACCTCCCAACCTTTAGAATAAAGGCTTTGGGGATGGTTATCTTGTACACTGCCATCGAGTTGTGGACTTTCCCTAAATTCGCTTTTGATTATAGTGGGTTGGAAAATCTAGCTTTGGGGATGGTTATCTTGCAGACTGCCGTCGAGTTGCGGACTTTCCCCGAATTCGCTTTTGATTATAGTGGGTTGGAAAATCTGGCTTTGGTTGTTCCCACTTAGGTCGTTCCTCTTGGGTGAGTACTTTTTCCCACAAGAGCAGGCCCTCTAAAGGATGTAATAAAGCATAAACATTGCATGGAAATAAAAAGGTAGTTTGGTATTTTGGTCACCCAATTAATGGGAGAGCATAGACCTATTGCCATAGACAAAGCAAACAATGTTCTTTTTTTAGCACCAAATGACAATGATTGAAACTAAGTGAAGATATTGCTTCACCATAAGCATGGGGTTCATTTTAACTGCAAAAATAGCATGTGGTGACTACCCTAGGATTGATAGATTCAAGATTTTAAATTTCTATCCTAGGATTGGTTCATTCTTGTTAAAAACTGAAATAAAATAAATTTTGTCCGCGGATGGTGTCGGAATCAAAAAAATTTGTTTACAACCCTTTGCATGTGCTAAAAAAAAATTCCCCCAAATGCGCTGAAACAGTTACCAAATGCGCTAAAAGATCAATTTGGGATGTGTTGAAACATTCCATGTATGCGCTGAAAGAAAGCTCGTATGCGCCAAAGCGCAACTCCAGTTCGTCAATTGTCCAAAAAATTCTTGCAAATAAAAAAGATTAAAACGGGGGGACGCCCCATGGTGGGTGCCAAAAATCCATTTTTAGATGTGTACAACAGGCACAAGGTTTGAAACCCACTCTGGATAATCAATCGATTGTATGAACCCTGCATCTAGGAGCTTCTATAATTCCATTTTGACCAAGTCTATTTCAGGATGCATTTTTCTCAGGTTTTGTCTCACAGGATTTGCTTCAGGATATACAACTAGGTGATGAACTACAACTTCAGGATCAAGTCTAGGAATGTCGGCATAGGTCCATGCAAATTTTATCCTTCTTTCCTTTAAGAACGTAGCTAGGAGTTCATGTTCTTCTATGAGAAGTGACTCAGCATGGAATGTTATGTGTGGTAGTTCCTCTATTCCCAGATTGACTGGATTGCACTATTCTGCCAAAACTATTGACTTCTCCTGATGAATGGAACTAAGAGAAATATTGAATCCTTCATCCTCTGGTACCTCAAAGAGGTTTTCACCATTGGATGTGTCCTTTATTTTTACTATTTTCGGGTCAGAGAGTGCCACAGTTTGGTTTTCACTCAAAGACCTAGAGATTATTCTCAATTTTTCACTTTTGTGACTGAAGGATTCAATCATTTCCCTGTAATAGGCTTGTGTATCTAGTATGATGTTGAACCCAAATTTATGATCCCCATATGGTACCGTATCCCGCAATCCCATGAATTTCAAGAGTGCCTCATCATTTTTGAATGTGTCCAGAATTGGTGGTCCTTGTTGGTTGTAATTGATGAGTTGGGGATAGACTAGGTTTACTTCATGGGTTTGATGGTCTGACTCAAAATACATGGTGTTGATCATGAATAAGGAGGAATCTTTG